>JARHVA010005136.1:960000-962500 GCA_037957365.1 Torreya grandis
GTAAGAGGAGATTATTAGAATTAGTAATTATTTAATGAATGTTGTTTGTTTGGTCATTTTTGGATAATTTTGGGATAGAATGTTGTAATAAGTGGTTTTAATAATGACTATTAAATAGTATTAAGGGTTTTAATAGTGACTTTTGGATAGTTATTATTGGAAAGTGACTATAGGATAGCCTAATATATGAACCCATTTAGTTTTTTGATTTGTTCATTATGCCATAATAAAGAAAAATGTTAATCTAAAACAACTTTTTGTTATTTTGAAAATCATATGTTATAAGGGCCAGGGACCCATAGAATATCTACCATCGATCATTAAAAAATATATATTATTTTTGGTAAAAAATTATATAACATAAAATTATGACCCATAAAGAACAAAAGGATTTTCAAAATATTTTAAAGGCCATTGGCTAGAAACTAACTATTATAATTTGATGAGATGAGTATAGATTAAAATTATATGTACATTATGTAGCATTATTAGTGATGAAGGAAAGATGTGTAATAAAGGTTATGAGATAACATCAAAGTGTTTGTTTAATATTTAATCAACTTATAAAAATAAAAACTAAAATAAAAATAGAAAAAAAAACAACTTGGAAAAACCATTTGATACCAAATAAACAACATCATAAGAATGAAAATTATTATTTTTTGACAAAAAAATCATAGTTTTGGCCATTTATTTCACTAAAATGAATTTGAAGAGACATGGTACATGTTAGAAGGATATAAGTAAATAATTTTTCAAATGGGATAAAATAGGAAACAAGATAAAATGTGATGTAAGGAAGGGAGAAAGAGAGTTATAGTAGCAAAAAAAAATAGTTGAAGATGAACCAATCTATGAGAGACTATGCATTCTTGTTATGATTCATGTCTATGATAAGTGTGAGTGTGTGTGAGAGAGTGCATCCATCTATTATATTTTTAGATAAATTTAATGAGGATTTGTTGAAGTGTGTCAAGCTTAAGAATTTGTTCAAAGTGTATCCATGGGAGAGCTTGAGTTTTTAATCATGCATCACATAGGAAAATATAATTATTAGGTGGCTCCCCTCTCTTTTGATTTCATCATTTAGCATCATAGAAAGGTCTTTTATTTGTTGAGTTGAGTGTGTGAGGCTCTTGTATAAATCAATTATAGGTTATGAAAAAGAAGTGTATTGAATGAGTTTGAAGTTGTGAAAAATAATCTTTCATAAGAGTGAGGATGAGTTTGTCATAGGTGTGAGAGAATATTACAAGTTTAGTCCATGTGAGAGTGGATCTTGTTGGAGTCTATTTTAGCTTGTGAAAGAGAAGCCTACTTGTTTCAGAATGGGGGCACACAAAGGAGGAAAAAATGAGTAGTGGAAGACTTTAAAAAGACGTTTAAGGAATTCTAAGAAAGATTGGACATGATGTAGGATGAAAAGAAGTGAATATTTTATAGTTGTAAGTGAGGAAGAAGAAATTTTGGGGATTATAATATACCTATAAGCAAATTTGTGTCTTTGAGAGAAGACCAACTATAGATAAAATAGACTAGTAGGGGTCAAGATGAAGGGAAAATCTAATCCCACTATCAATATTATTTTAATTTATGGTAAAAAGATGCAAAATGAGCTCATGAATTAGATAGTGGAGGTATAATTCTATTTTGAAGAAAAAGTTATTCAAGTTCCCATGAAGCTAAATATTGTGTAGAGTTACAACTAAGTATTGTAGATTTCTCCAAAAGAGGAGACAATGGAAAGGAAATAAGAAGGTAAGGATATGGGCCCATATGTTTTCAAAGTTAATACGTCATGTTATGCACCCAATAATACATGTAGATTAGTTTTAGAAGATTCATGTGTTGAGGATTGAAAGATAATAAGATGAAGAAGATTTCCAAGAAGGGAATTATAAGAAGGAAGTTTCCATTTGATCATATCAAAGTGATTCCAAGTAGTATTAAGGAGAAGGATATGAGTGAGAATAAGAATATTTTATTGAAAAACAATAAGAGATACAAGCTTCTATGTGAGAATCCCATATTTGATTTTAAGAAAATCAATGAGGGATACATTTATGTGCAACACATAGTGAAAGGAGTCCTCATGAAAGAGGATTTATATGTGATAATGGTTGAACCAGAAGAAGGATACCTATTATTTCCTAAATGTGCAAGTTTAGAAATGATTAAGATGGGAAAGAAAAGGAAAAAGTGTGGTTTAATCCAACATGCTCATTTGTATGAGAAAAAAAGTGAGTGAGTGGAGCTAGAGGATGAAATGGTGGTGTTATTTATATAGTTGTTTGATAATGATATACAATTAGTAGATATTGTCTTCAGGTCATCATGAAGGTATGAGAGAGTGGGAAAGTAAAGGTATAAGAGTGTTCTCAAGAGGACATACAAGATTAATTTCATTTAAAACAAATAGAGGTGGGAGATAAAACTCTCATAATATCATGTGAAATAGACTGAAAATAAGAATATTACAATATCAAATGGATAATGGTTG
>JARHVA010005136.1:970000-1067500 GCA_037957365.1 Torreya grandis
ATAAGCATGTGTGTGAGTATCACAAAGAGTGTGCATCCATTTGTATTTATTTAATACGAATTTAATGAAAATGGGTTGAAGTGTATCAAGTTTAAGAGTGTGCTTTAAGTGTTTCCATGGGAGAGTTTGATTGTCTAACCCTATATCATAGAGATAGAGGTAGTCATTAAGTGGACCCCCTATCTTGTTCTTGTATCATAAGGATCCATTTAATTATGAAGGATTAATAAATACAATCCAATGATTAATTATGTTTTAAAACATTAGTATGAATCTTAAAGTATATGGGGAATTATATTGTATACCCTCTTTCATCAATGCATATTGAATGAATGTGTTTTACTCCATGCCAAAAATATATGTGGATATTATTACTTATAATAATTAATAAATACTTCTTAATATAACCATTCCAAGATACACTGAATAATTACATAATATAGCCTTTCGTAATAATTTGAAACAAACATAATTTCAAACATATATAATATTGGAGTAAACATGTTTTTATTATTCACATTGACATAATATTGCTTGTATCAAATTGAAAGAAGTATGTAATGGCCTCACCATCAATATTCAGGTGATGGAGTGCAAGTATGGGATAATTCATGCCCAAAATAATACTCTCAATGACAACATGATATTTGTATAGATGCAATTCATAAAAATAAATCAAAAACATATTTGCATGAATTTAATTCATGAAAATGATTCTTATTACAATATTATTCACACTTAACCAAATATAAATATTAAATACAGAATAAAAATATTAAAATCCAAACAAAGACCATAGATTTGTGACATGTAGGAAATGAAAAATAATCATAAGATACTTTTTTTCATGCCCTTAATGAAATTTTAAAAACTTTGCATTTCAAAAACCTATGTGTTGTTTTAAAAGGACATGTGTTGTTGGCCTAGATCATTGAAATATATTATTTAATTCATGGTGGCATGTTGTGGGTGTTTATCTTTGTCTAGTTGTCCATATCGATTCTTAAATATAGATTTATATGTTAAACTTGACTTGTACTCTTTAAAAATATATCTCAAGGTTTTACCCTTCAATTTGACCTTCTTTTCAACATAATGGCTCACACTTGCCACCTCACTAATCTAATTACTTAGTTTTTAGTCCAACCATGGTTATTATGATTATCTAGACCACCTTTGGCCACATACCACCTAAAATATGATATATCCTTCACTGCCAGTTACATAACATCAATAAATTTCCTCCATCTTTGACAATTACATTCAAGGCATGAAAATAGTGTCAACAACACTATCACTACTCCAACATAAGTCTGTTTACCCTAGATATACTAATTTTTTTGAATATTTCAATGTGTATAGGTTGAATTAATAATGCCATTAACTATTCTATGAGGAATATTTTGAAAGAGATAGTATAAATACAAGTAAAATTGAATTAATTTGGACATTTAGTAAATACCAAGTAAACACTTATTTAATCTCAATCAATAAATTAAAAAACTAAAATATTATGCCATATTCATTCCTATTTACATATCAATAATATGAGAAACAATACTACAAGTTTGAAGCACTCAATTAACAACTCGTGAGACATGTTTATCAGGTTATAAGTGATACCACTACATGCATCCTCACCTTTTGACTCACCAATTCCCACACATAGGAGACAAATACATAAGTTTGAGGCCCTCCTTAGAGTATTGGCTGTGTAAGAAGAGCTCATTAATAGAGGGTTTTTTTTTAGGTCATCTTGATACCATGAGCCTACTAACCCATTTTTTTAAAGGTACACTAACCTAAGGTAAAGATAGGGGGTTTGAAATATAAACAATGATATAGATCATGTACACAAGATCTAAAAACATTATATGAAAGGAAACATAAAACTCATATATATTTAAGTGCTTTCATCTTTATATAATAAACATTTTAAATAGGATGGTTGTTTTATGATTCAAATAATAGCATCAATGTAAATGCCCATAGGTTGACACAAGTGTCTAGGTAGTCTAAGAGAATATTTCTAAAATTTGATGACTAGTTCTTGAAAATCAAATAACCTATTCCCTAATCCACACATATTAGATTTTTCTCTACAACAATTCATAAGCTACTTATTGTTTCTTCTTTGTGATTACGCAATCAAAATATCATTTAGAATTTTACTTTGTATTTTTAGAATTTTACTTTGTATATTTAGTATTTTTGGTAATTAAACACTAAAATTGAATATCATAAATTAAATTATTTAATTGGTATGCTTCTAAGGAATAATTTAATTATCTCTTTAACATTCCATTTCTCCATAACCATTAAACTAAAAAGGGTTAAACATTTTGATGAATGTAAATTTTGTGTCTTTCTATGAAAATCATATATTTATATAGGTTTTTAGCTTTCTAAGATATTTATTTGTTATTTTTATTTGGATATTTTCTATTCTTTACATGCAACCTAGGCATAGCCATAGATTTTGTGGTGTTCCTATTGAATATATTGAGCTACCCCTTTGGAAACCTAAAATGTCTCAAGATAATACCATGTTAAATTATCCTAATAATGAGATTGAAAATAATGACAATTAGACACATACTAGAAAAGTTCTTATAAAAAACATATCTGATCATGAGGATAATTAAACACACAAGGATGACGAAAATGACCAAGTTGACCAAGAACAAGTTAAATCCATTACATTATTTTGAGAGTGAATTCAAATAACTCTTAAATATATTCACAATAACCTACATATTATATTATAAATCCAAAATTCTAAAATATTTAATTAACAACCATGTGCATATATTGATCATGTTATTAGAGATTTGGGACATCTCACCCCCAATGATCACAACATTACATACTACACCTATTTGGGTCATGATATATGTTATAAAATCATTATTACCTAAAATTCAAGCCCCTTTTTCTACATCCTCCATGAGAATTATTAACAATTCAACTCAATTACCTATTTCAATTCTTATTTCAACAAAAACATTTCAATCCCCTTTGGTGACTTCTCAAACTTCAAAACTTAGGTGTAAAGATGTGTAATATATAGTAAAAACTATATATTTTTTTCAATTTAAGGTTACAAAAATTGAGAAAAAATATATGAAATCATCCCATGCTATTGATTCATAAAATGTATTGCATAACCCTCTTCCAACTAACATATGTTTGTACCCTTTGTCAATTAGTTTATTTCACCTAAGTTTTCATTATATTATGGAAAGGGTGATCATGAACAAAATATTCGATCATTTTATGTGGCATCACTTTATTATGCTTCTAATGACCAACTTATAACCAAATTATTTTCAATAAGCTTAAAATACTATGCTTTGAGATGTTCCTATGATCTATAAATATAATTAGTAAAAGCATTCACACCCCCATTTGATCAATTTTTTGCACATTTGAATCAAAAATACTATAAATATTTAATATATACAAGTTTCCAAGATCAAAAAAGGAACAAATGAACTAATTAATGAATATGTCTTGACATAGAGGATAATGGTAGACAAAATGACAAATGTAATGTTGGATAAATAACAACAAGACATATTCAAGCAAGTTTTCTTGATTTCTTACATTAGTCCATGTTTTTAATAAATTAAAATCATTTTATGACTTATGACATATTGTTCATGATAGATAAATTAGAATTTTGGTATTAAACAATCTTAAGTATGTAGCTAACATGCCAACTACATCCACTACCAAGTTTCATATCAGCCAAGTTACAAGGTAAAACCTACCAGGGTTTAGAAATAAATAACTACCACAGTTCATATAGTGTCATAGAAACCTAATGGGATAATCTTATCCAATGCAACTAAGATAAAATTTACATTATTACCTAAGTCTTCAGCATTATTACTTATTAAACTGGTAGAGTTCCATCTCATATCTCTTCATCCTCCTATGGCGATTGATATCAGTTGACCTTTACCAAAAGGATCTTATGTCAATACATATTATGATTACCATCAATGTTTGGTGAATTAAAATAAATATGATATGAAGTAAATCACAAGATATAAGACCTTATTGGTAGTGATCAACATACCTTTAATGATTTTCCCACATATTTAGGATCACAACAAAATGATCATCACAAATAGAATATATTCAACAATCCACTACAAGATAATTATAAGATAACTTCAGAAGTGAAAATGGTATATCATACAAATATTCCTCCATCATGTTATGGGAACCCATTAGATGGGATCATTGGTAAATCTATACATGAGATTCTTCTTATCATTCCAAGAACTTAGATTTCATTCAATGACAATGAGATTATCGAGGACAATGAGATTATCGATGATGACTCAATTATTCATTATTTATTTATTAGGGAATTTATTGACCATCATTCTATATATAATGTTAGGATTGAAAATGGTAATAGTTATAATGTATGTACCATAACATTACTCAAAAAACTAGGATACACACATGATGATTTATTCCCTTCAACTAAAATGATAATATCTTTTGATGGTAAGCTACAATAAATTTTTCATGAGATGTATTTATGTCTTTAGGTAGGTCCAACACATGATACCACTACCTCTTCAGTTATACCACATACGCGAGATTTTATATGTTATTGCTATGTCCTTGGATAGATAATCTCCATTTTACATACCTTCCATATTGGATGTTTGTCATAAGTATATTCAATGTCAACAAGGTAATTACAATTTATAGGATTCTATATAAACATCCTTTACCATAGGAAAAGTTTGTTCCAAGACACATTATTATACAAACTATTAAGGTTAATCTTGTGTGAAAGGGTAAGCACCATAAAATCCCCTTTCCTAGGATCCCCATACTTGAGAGTCCTTTACATCAGAACTCTATAATGTACTCTTAGAGATGATCACTCACACCTCCATGGCCTAGCCAATTACCTACATCCAACCACCAAATTTCAAAATGGGTAACAAGACCCTCTATTACAATAAAGAAATTATAGAGAAAAAAATATTTGGTTACACAACACCCTGCACATTCTTTTACTACTTCATGACCATAGAGTCCTATGAGACATACATAGAGCATCACAGATTCTACACATTAATATTTGGCACATATACACGATCCTTGGTAATATTACCAATTTGTTATAATAAAACACCATATGATCATCTCTTATATGGGATTATCAGATAACCCTATCTTTCCAAACATTCCAAAAATCTAGTGAAATTTGAAGTTTTCTAAAATTCAAAAAAAAATCTTGAAAATACAAAAACATTCATATAATTAAAAAATACAAAAAATATTTAGAGTTTTACATGTTTTCTATATTTTACATATATTTTTTACTTTAAGTTAGTAGATAAAATATCATTTCTATATATCAATATATTTCATAGGTACTTGAGTGTGATACAGGCATAAATTAGACCCATGATATCTAAAGCATGCAGATGTTGGACCCCTCCTCTTCTAGTGTGATACACTATGTTGGGGTAATATTGATTAAATATGATCATGGTTGACATAGGTTCTATTATTTTATCATAATTTTCCATTATATTAATAAGATTATACATCTTGCAAATTCCTATACTCAAGTTGTTATCTTACATGGTGTATTTGATATGCTATTCTACATAACATTTTTCTAACACATGTAAGCAAGGACTAGTATTACATGTTTATGCTATTTTATTATATCTCTTTATTTAATCTATTTACAATAGATTACATTAGAGTACTTATTTTTTTACCTCTTTGTCTTATTTATGGAGAATTTGATCAAGTTCTTTTGTTTGTTGGCCATAGTGTTTTAAGTATTACTTGTTAATTTGGTGTGTAATTTTTTTCACATCTTCAACTTATATGTGTGGCATTTGAACATACCCCTTGTTTATGGTCTCCTTATACCCCTCTTTGTATGACATATGAGTAATCTTATTTATGTGATTGATTTTTTGTTGAGCTTGTTTTTTTGTAAATGTTTCCATGTTTCACATCATGCATCTTGGGGCTTGTTATGTATGCATAATGGTTGGATGAAATAATTTATAAATTCATAAAATAATAGGCATAAAAATTAAAAGTATGAGTAAATAAATTATAAATGAGCATACTAATGGAGAAATCTATGGATTTTTATTGCATGAGTTTCCTAAACTATTAACCACTTGGTTTTCAAGATTGTAATATTATTACTTTAGACTAAGGGAGATAGAGCATTTCTTCTTAACTAAAGAAAAGGCATAAATATTTTAAATCCTAGACACTATGTGGATGAATGTGATAGAGAATTGGCTAAAGCCCATTATTGATGATTATATCATGTTGTTTTCAATGCAAGGGTACACTTCATTCTAAAGTTGTGAATGATTTATTTTTAAAAGGCATTAGACATAAATTTATACAATGATTACCTCTAATTTTGAAGATGTTGGTTGTGAAGAATGTTATGAGGTGGAGATGCAGTAGTCGTTTAGGGTGTTATAGGGATGCAGACTGAATGGAATGAATGATGAGAAATAGAGACACAAAACATGAACCTAGACAAATAAGATGATGTAGAAAAGAATAAATAGAAGATAATTATGGGACTTGAAAGAGAAAAGAAACAACAAAATCTATGGAATAAACAAAATGGCCCTTATGTGGCAATGAGTAGAGGTAGAATAATAAGTTTGAATATTATGGGAGGAGACAAACCTCCAAGGGAAAATAGAGATAGTGAAGAGGTGGAAATCAGAGTACTCAAATGATTTAAGGTCACCAAAGATATTAAAGGCTATGTGTGAGATTAGGAAATTGATTCATAGCAAATGAAATAAATAGAATGTGGATGAGTTGTAGAGAAGGAACTAGAGAAGATAAATGATAATTTCAGGAAGCAGTTATAAGGGAGGAGATTATTTGGAGAAGAGGAAGGATAATATTTTTAATATGTGATAATATTTATTAAAGAAAATGTAGGTTCAAGTTCAAATGAGGAAATTAATTCTGATATGGATCATTAATTCTAAGGGGATGCATCCTTCATGCTTAATTTTTTTATAGGTTTAATAAGCACATAAATTGAGAGGTGTAATGATTGGTTTGACAAGTTTATAGAAAATTTTAGAAAGGTAATTTAAAAACATAATAATTGGTAGAATGTGGTACTTGAAAGAATACTACATAATATACTAAAACACCAATAAATTCTAATCCAAAGTAGCCACTTTTTCAAGAGTAATCACAACAAACATGTCCCTTAGTCTACGAAATTTTGTAACCTTGACAACTTATGATGGTTCTACTGATTCTAAACAATATGTGTTGACCTATAAAATGAAATGATAGGTTAAAGGTGTCACTAACAATGATGTGAATAAGTGTGAGATCATAGAATACCTGATAAGAACAACCCAACTACTATGGTTTTTCATGATATAAAGAATAAAATAATTGTACAATTAAATATATAGAAATGTGTAGGTCAAACCATTCAAGCCCTGATGGAGATTCATCAAATAGTGAAAAACTAGTCAAGAAATATGATTTTAGATTCTTATATTTTATTAATTGAGTGTGTTTTAAGCTCACAGACATAGACAAAGTTCAGTGGTTCATTGAAGGTCTGTGTCCTAAGATCTAGTTTGCTACTACACAAATGCAGTTACCTAATAAGGTAGAAGCTTAATTAGATATGACTCAATTTGCATAGATATAAGATTATGGAAAAGTTTCATAGCCTAATGAAAATACATATGCTAATATAAATATTTTTATTTGATAGGGTTTGGACAACTCAACCCACATCTCGGCATAACCAAGAGGGAAAGAATCACCCTAACAACCAAGTACAACATAGAGAGTTTGGAGGCTCCTGCAACCTTTAAAAAGAGAAGTAAAGGTACCCATGACCATGTAAAGACTAGGGAACATGCGTGTTTTAAGTATTTTCACAATGAGGGGTTTTAAGGATTGCATAACCTAAAAGTACAACAAAGAGGGTTTGAAGGCTCTACCAACCTTTAAAAAGTGGATTAAAGGTCCCATGACCAATGAAAGTCTAGAGAAAATGAGGGTTTTATGGTTCCCCCAACCTTTAACAAGTAGAGTAAAGGTCCCAATGACCAAGTTAAGATAAGAGAGCATGAGGGTTTTAAGGGTTCTCACAACTAGGGGTTTTAAGGTCTCACAACATGTAGTACACAAATAAGTTACTAAAAATTGAAACTCAAGTGGTGATCTCTCTTTATCATGTGTTTTCTAAGCGAAATACACACTAAAGGCTCCACTAGAGAGGTCTTCCACCACCAAATTCTTATGCACAGCCTCCATACAATAGAGTTATACTGAGTGGGTTTATCTTCCCTCTAAGGTTCACAACTTGGCAAAGTACAATAAGAACCAAATTACATAACATAAGTTTGACTATGAAAGGATGTCTTCCACCTCCTAGGTCATCCACATAGCTTTTGAAAAGATAAATCACAATAAGTGGACTAATATTCCCACTAAGATCCACAATATTTACAAGACACAAGGGGTTTTGAGGCTCTCACAACTATAGGACATGAGATATGAGGGTTTTAAAGAACCCACAACTAGGTGTTTTAAGGATATCATAACCTTGAAAATTGAATAGTTGGGTCCTCCTAAATAAACCAAAAGGCCTTCCATATAGTTTAGATATAAGACTAAAGTAAGCTCACCCAAGTAAAATAAATAGAGATTTCCATTTTCTAATTAAATAAGTAGGATCAAAGCATGGATTCCTATAATAGCCTTACCACATAATAAACCATGGGAGTGTGTTACTCTAATACCCATCATACCCCAAGATATAAAATAGGGGTGGGATATTTAAATATCCACCTAATAGAAGTATTATAAAGAATAGCCTTACCATATAAGATGAATATGCCATTGGAGGACTAACTTCCTCCCTTACTAAGAGTGTTGTCAAACATAATCAAAACATAAGACCAAACCCCGCCGATAGGTTTGACACCATCATCACTATAGGAAGGAATGATTTTGAGGGCCTTTTGCATCATGTTAAAGGTGGATAAGATAGGAGGGGAAACCCATCAACCTTCCCTACATTGCTCACTCCCCATCCTACACAAGGCACCAAAAAAGATTGATAGTGGGTAAAATGACCCACACCATTCTAGTGGTAAAATATTAGGTTTGTATAGGGCGATAGAGGATTTTCATCTTATATATCTCAATTGAAGTGCGAGACTTTACATGTCCCATTCATACTTCAACCCATATGAATATATTCAAAGCAATAACCCATGACCACACCAATATTGATTCCACCTACTCCCCATTCAGATATATCATCCTACTTCTTGTATAATGTTGGTGGGCCCATCTCTATGCATATCACCAAAAACCTTCACTCCTTGCCATCATCATCATCATTGTCTCCACCTCCTTCCTCATCTGCATCTTGCCACCCACAGTTGGTTTTGAAAAATCCTCCCATTGCCTCACCCATTCTTCATGCTAATATAAATGTTGTTCTATAAAGTATGGATGAGTTGAATGAAATAAAATGAACTTAAATGTAAATATTTTACATGTTATATGGTAAGGAAAGAGACTAAAAGAATGATTACCCAAAGATTAAGACAAAGTATTTAAACAATATATGTTGCATAGTATAATATCTCACTACCAAATGTAATTTATTGCAGCAATACATACAAAATTTACATAGCATGTACCATAATTTTTTCAAATCCCATAATCACGATGTAAATAACTATAGAGTAGTTCAATACCTAAATTAGTACATCACCAAACATTTATTCATGGTCTCTATACAATAAATTATAGATGTGAAAATCAGAGTGACAAGCCATGATGTAGATATGACTTAAGATACATACAATACTCCTAGTTAAATGCCCAAATACCCATATTACGTAGTGATACAATATCCACAATATCAATTGCAATGTCTTGTAGGATCGACATAATAGTTAAATTAATACAGTGATAGACAAACACCTCCATATCCATAGTATCAATAACCTTGGATTTATGCATCATCAAAAAAATAGAAAAGATGGGATCTACCTTACCCCCATAGATAATATGATGGATATTACAACCAAAAAAAATAAAGGTGGGGTTCTGCATAGAGATAGGGAGAGTAATAAAGAGGATAAAGAGGAGGATATCAAGGAGGAAATTAAATTAGGGACAAGACAATAGACATGGGAGAAAACCTTTTGTTTGATATTTATGCTATGAATAAAACCACTTGGCAAAAAATTGTCACTAAAAGCTATAGAGACAAATCTATTTTATTTTCTATAGAGTATCTAAGCAATACCATACATATGATTGCCTGTTCCTATATAAGTAATATAGGAAAAACTAGTGCTCAATGTGAATATGGTAGATGTGAAACCCAAAGACCATGTTTATCTACAAGCTATCACTAAAAAAAATATGAAGTAAGGATTTCCACCTTTGGAAATACCACATAAGCCTCTAATAATAAACATACAGATAGAAAAGTACCCAAACCTTATCAAGGAGAAGATTTTGATGTCTTATGAAAAATAGTTACTATAAAATACACAAAACTATAATTATTCTAAAAGAGATGTTGTAATCATGGATAGACAAATGTATGGGAAGATTGTGTCCATACTGTGATAAGATTAATTTTTTATATCTCTTTAAAATATTCTTAAATTAGTGTTTACTTTTTTTAATGAAGATATATCACAAAACATTTCTAATCTATTGCACAATCTATTAGACTAGATAAAAATAGGGAAATAGGAAATTGAAAGGATAGTCTGGTATATCAAAACTAAAAATCTATAGGATATTGATTCTTAAATGGATATTTAACTAGAGGGAAATGATGTCCTAAATGTTGTCTTCAAATTTGAGAGCATAGTTAACATGATTCCTCAATATTTATGGGAAGCCAATAGATGACTTAATCATACCTACATTCAAGTTACATTGTGTCTTATATATAATAGAAGGATAAAACCCAATGGCAGGTCAAATGATGTAGAAATAAGAGTTACCTATTTAAATATGTGAGTTTATATTAACATCATTGATATGAAGATCGATGAAATGCACTGCCACACTCTAATTGGTAAAAAATAGGTCTATGATGGTTAAATTACCATCAATATAGTATTAAATTAGTTAGAGACTTATCAAGGGAAGAATATCATCGTCATACCCTTGAATAATTATGGAATCAAACCTTATGTCATTCTTGAGGAGATTGCATCATCATATTCCTATGGAGAATAAAGTTTATTTAAATTACGCACCAAACCAAAATCATAATAACTACTCACTATAACATTTATTGATTTAACACAACCTACACAATTGGTTCCATAATTGTAACATGCAAAGTAGTTATCATACCAATATGTCAAAAGCATGGATCAAGTGTTGTAGTTTCCCAAGGAAGAGTGTAAGTCTACATCTATATGACTACCCACAAGATCAAAAGTGGACTTATTATATAGGGTGACTCAAGAAAATATGGACTATATAAAACCCACGCATGAGGGTACTTTATAAAGGGAAATTGTGTCCTATGTCATTTGTTATTTAGACACATAAATGATGAACTAGGAAAAGGGAGATAATGAGGTAAGACTAATGAGAATGGTTTTTCATATCAAACAACAATTACCCCAATACTTCATAAAAACAAATTTAGTTTAAATTATTTCCATATTAAATCACCATATTCATAATATGGATATTTGGGTAGATGCATCTGATAATAAGGGATAAGAGGGGGATATAAAGTGACACTTTTAATCTTAAAATGATAATTATTGAACTTGGAGGGAATGTTAGAGACGCTTAAAAAAGAATTTGACAGTGACATAAGAACATCAATTGTGTTACATTGACTGTAGTTTCTAAATATATAGTTTTTTTCAATACCCAAATGATAAAAGTGTGTGAAATAGATGTATTTATGATAGTAGGTTAGTCAATTTTTATGAAAAGTTAAGGAGATTGCACGCGTACTTACACATTTCTTTGAGTAAAGAAATGAATTTATATATCAAAATTAATATATGGATATGCAAAATGTCTAATATTTTTGAGAATATTTTTTATTAATTTTTCATTATACATATCATTTGAAAATAAGTTTACAAGTTAAGATAGTTGGAAAATTGAAACTGCAAGAGTATGAACACAAATTTTCTATCCTAACTTCATGAAAATCATTCTTTTTAAGGCATCATTGATAATGTGTATATTGTTGAGATATAAGTTTTATAAATGTTTAATTAATATTCAAAAAATTATAGGAGAATTTGTGATGATATGTATATAGCTCATAATGATGTATGTTATATATAAATTAAGTAATAATTATAAATAATATTATAACATTAAAAATATGTATATTTTGAAATTATGTTTTATCCTCTACAAATCCACCCACACACACACACACACACACATAGTAAAATCTATCTGATCAAATACGTGGGAAAAGATAGAAAAGTCTCATAAATTTCATAAAAATCAAATTAGCTGGTTCATGACAAGGTTTGGATGAGGTTTAGGGACCCCCAAGGCTAAAACTGAACCAATTTTGGAGGAAAAATGATAAATAAAATTTTGTAAAACTATAAAGGGTGTACATCCATTACAAACCAACTAATTTCACCCTCTTTATTATTTCTACCCATTTTTTATGTGGATCAAAAAGGGCATGCATGCTTTTTAATACATATACACCATTTTTGAATCACTAATTTCTCTTAGAGTTCTCATAAATTTCCTCATTTATTTTGATTTTTGTGAACTATAAGATGGATTTTTCTACTGTAACTATGCAAATTTGGTAAATTCTCCATTTACTTTATTTGAAACACTAAAAATTCTTCAAGCTTAAATCTATAATTTAATTATTTTGGTAAAGATAAATAATGGGGTTAGGAATTCATTACAAATGACCAATCAAAGAGAAAAAAAATGAAGAAATTGAAGAGAAGAGAGAAAAATAATGAAAATGACAAGCAAATAGGAGAACATCCATTAGGGCTTCTAGGCAAGATGAAAGTGCTTCTTCCACACTAGGTAATATTTCAATTGAAAATAACATGCCCACTTCTATATAATTTAGTTTAGACATGTCTTCAAATGATATATTAGAAGTCCATAAATCTTTATTGAATGATGAAATTAGAAACTTATAGCATTTAAGCAATAATTTTTTAATGAGTGATGACATATATGGAAATATAATGAAACATCCATTCAATATTTATTTTTTGAGTATGATGATAATCAACATCAAATAATGACCGCAAACCATGTGACTCCTAATGAAGAGGAATTCAATTTTCCTGTAGGTTTTAATGTAGATAGACAACCCTCTACTATCCCTACTATGGTTAAAGTGGTAACACCACCCAATTTAATACAAAATATGTATCCTACACCCACACCTCCTAGGATAATAAAATGAACACCAAGGTATTATGGTTAAAATATGTGAAAAAATAATAGAACCTATGGAAAGTAAAATGTCAAAAAGATTAGTTCAACATCATGCTCAACATGTATAGGACTATGTATTTTAGAATAAAAGCCACACAAAATGATGTCACCTATTCATTAAATTAATGAAAATACAAAAAATTCACCCTATGATGCATAATCAAGGGTTAATAGCATTAAACATGGAGGGAAGAAATAATATAATAGTAAAGAATCTATTTAAAGAATTTATGGTAATAGATAATAAAAGTTAGAAAAAAGATAGTAATGTGGCAAGATGAGTAATAATGGAATCTATAGTTAGTAAGTCAACATATAAATCTCACCTTATTAGTGAAACAATTAAATCCTTGAATTTAAATATAAAATGCTGAATAAATGTCATA
This sequence comes from Torreya grandis, assembly GCA_037957365.1. NCBI lineage: Eukaryota > Viridiplantae > Streptophyta > Pinopsida > Cupressales > Taxaceae > Torreya > Torreya grandis. Next base: position 983,917 of record JARHVA010005136.1, read on the forward strand.
AATAGAAGAACAAATCTTAGTGACCCTTCACTAATGGATTATTGTGCATTTAGTGGTAGACTGCCATGAATAGATAAGGTATTAGATGAAGGAACAAGGCATTTGATTGAATTTTTTTGGCATGAAAACACAAATGTATCATCTAATGTAAAGGATGTTTTTAAAAAATAAAAGGCTAAAAAAACCATGAGCCATATGCAAAACATTTCTTAGACATAACCAAAATAGAAATTTATAAAATGTTTAGTGTTAACTTTAATGGCTAATTGATAATTACACAAAGGTAATTTGAGATGTGTAAGACCTTATATGTTAAAATCAACAAAGCATGCATCAAATGTTTTTCTAGGGTAAAATTGAACTTTCTATGTATTTTGATGTGTTCATGCAGATGGTTTGTCGATTGAGCTAACGAGTCAAAATATACACCCCCCAGTGACCAAATTTTATCCTATTCTGAGATATTTGACTATTGTATAAAAATAATTTCTATGTCTCAACAACCTCCTTGGGTTTCTTAGAGGACTTGTATGTGCAAATGTGGGAGATGATGACTCATCTCTACTCCTCAAAGTTCCCCTGCAATGTGCAAACAAAGTTGGAGGAGGTTCTTAACCAAAATTGGGCATTGTAATCTTGGTAAAGCTTTGAAATTTCTCACATACATAAAATTCATTAAGAGAGAGACATTTAAGACCTTTAATCAACATAAAATCACAAAATTCTAATCATTAGAGGGATTAATGAAGGGTCTACAATCCAAAATAGAAGTTTGTGTAATGTGTGAAGGAATAATGCAGGGTGTAATGATGCAGTGTTGTTTGTAGTAGGTGAAAAATAGGTCTAATAATATATGTGAAGGTAATTCAACATGCATGTAGTTTCTAAAGATAATAGATACAAACAAATGACAAGTATAACTGCCATATAATGTGAGAATGGTAAGAAAAAGAAAGTTTCTTGTATATTTTATCATATAAATGGTTGAAATTACATGAGGGAGTAGTTGGAGTGTTGTAATATGGGATAACCTTGTATAATAGAGTTATATATTTTCAATAAAGACCAAGAAAAGATTCATTTTTGAAGGAACTCTGCTATTCTATAGAACTTTGTATAAGACTATTCTATATATAATAAGATGTATGTATGATTGAATGTTTTATGAATATTTTTGTGGTTTCCCATAATTATTATTATGTGAAAAATATTATAATATTATTTTCTCTTCCTTAATGTATATTTTAGTTCTAATCTTCAGGATTGAGTCCCAATACACAATTTAGGAAAGAGATTGAAGTTTCTATTTTAATACAATCATAGAGAAATGAATGTTCTAATATGATGTAATGAATCTCATTGAATGTTAAGAAAACATAATAAGGGAGGATTCAGGTGGTTTCGGGAATATTCATGACTTTATAGTACAATATTCTTGTATGAGCAAATTATTAGGCCTTAAAAGACCTAATAGAGAAGAAGGGGTGGTGAGTTGATAGGCTTCCATAGAGATTAGGGTCATGAAACTTTACATGGAGTTTTAAGAAGATAAAGAGTTATTAAAAGTTATATGAATTTATCTATAATACCTATATATTATTTTAAACATTAAGGTTTGGGTGTCAAAAGAGATAAAAGAAAGAGTAGTCATTTATGAGCCAAAGGGGTGTATGTGATATCTAGTGAGTGAGTAAGGTCTTCAATTGAGTTGGTACAAGTTTTTTAGGGACAAGAGAACCATTAGATAATGTATGGGTGTGTCCATGGAGATTAAATGAATAAATTGGATTATAAATCATAAGAGGAGGAGCAAAATTAGCACATGAATAAGGAAGGTAAGGTGATGAACTTGAGTGAGAAAGTAAATGATGTTATTTGTATGAGAGGAGTGACTAATGTATAAAATAGTAACTATGGTGTGTCAAGAGAAGTTTAAGAGGAACTACCAAATAAGGATGTGTATGAAACTATGCAAGACAATCATTGAAAGAGAGTTCAAAATTAAAAAAAGTACCTAACATGACACCAATGATGATGATAAAGGGTTAAAGAAGAGATAAAATTAATAATCAGAGATAATAATAGGTGATAGAAGGATGTAAGTAGGTCTAATATATACCATAAATCCTATCAAAATCGAACCTAAAGGAATAAAAAAGAGTGGAGTCTTAAAAATTTTGTGTGAAATATGGTACTTGCATTGAAGAAGATGATATTGAAAGAAGGGATGATAAGTTTCATGACCAAGAAGGAGGTATACAAATAGAGACCTAAATCAAAGTGAATCAAGCATAAGATTAAGCTTAGAGGATATTGAGAGTGCATATTTGAAAATGAGAGGAGAGATATAGATGGAAATGAAGGGTGATATGTCTTGTAGAGAGAGAAATTGACTATGTGGGAAATAAGTTTATGAACCTAGTGATGTTTAGAGTGAGCAAGGGTATTCAAGGGAAAAGTAAAGGACCTACTATCCATGTAAAGGATCAGATGAAGGAGAGAGGAGATTTAAATCAAAGATCATATGTAGGTCAATACCTAATGTAATTTTATGTTCCATTTACATCAGGTATTTGTTTTTCATTTAGATAATAAGACCTTAAACATAATCAATTCAATTCTAAGTCATCTATTATAATACATTTCTATAAATTTTGATACCAAAATACCATAAATGTGAATTAATAATAGTCATACACCTTTAATAGGTGTTGAATTTATCTAATAACATCAAAGACTCCTTATTATATATTTAATTTTAGTTTTGGAGGGAAAATATAAACACCCCCTAATTCAGATATTAAATACAAGTTGAAGCCATGATAGTCTAGTTATTACCAAAAACACACTATATACACCCTTATGGATGGTGATCCTTCATCAATAAATATCTTAATAACTATGATCAACTAAAACTTATAATATTTACATCCCTAAAATTTATCACAAGTTCACTTACATCACAATTACAAATTGATATGTAATTAAATGTAAATGAAAAAAATAAATAGTAAATAACGCATGTAAATGTAAAATATTCATAATGATGAATCACCTAACTTAGAGAAAAATGTGGATTTTTTAAGCTCCATAATAATGTTTACTAACCAATAATAGATGTAAACATTAAATGATCAAAATAGAAAATATGCATAGGTAAAGGAATCCTATTGTTGAATAGTATGTATGTGTACTTGTAAAGTTCTGTCATAACTCAACATAAAAGTATGACATATATAAAGAAAAACTATAGGCCATAACACATACATAGACAAAATGTGGCATATAGGCATACAATGTGGGCCATATTAGCACATAAAATTGATTGTGCCTACAACTGGACCCATAACACAACAACTAACTCTCTTGCTCCTCATTGCCTCCATATAAATTGTGCTTTATTTCTCATCATTGATTCCATATAAATTAGATAAAATTGGCTATATAGGGTTGTGAGACTATGTATCCACCCATGATGGAGAATCTTATAGAGCATACATATTTAGTTAGATCTATATGTGCATACAATTATATAAATTTGACATAGAATATCATTACTTGAAGCTAAATTTTTTTTTACTATGTGTTCTCACCAGTCTCTGTCCATGAATCATGACCTACTATAGAGATATTGGATCCTTAGATGTAGCCTCAAAATTAGGAAACCTTATTATCATCTATAAGGGGTGCCCACAGCATCCCTCATCATCTATAAAACCAATAAACGAATAATGTTTGAATCCAATGAGCACGATAAAATTCTATGACTAATATATATATATATATATATATATATATATATATATATATATATAAACATTATTTTTTAAGTGACAATAAACATACAAGAATAAATATGTAATTTAAAACATTCTAAACCTACGTATAGGATACACCCATGCCAATTACAACCTCTATAATAGATTCAAGGCATGCCTAGCTAACCAAAATATCATTAATCATTTATGCAATCAATAAATAAAAAGCTAAGTAAAATAAATTAGAGAATTAAGTAAACACATACTAGAAAATAAACTTAAAATTATTTTATAAACATAAAAAAATTAATAATAAAATTAAACCTATGTATCAAATACATATGGTGAATTTGATAACTCTTGCACAATATGCTGATGTATCATGAGAGGAGTTGATGAAGCTTATACATCTAGCATAATGTCCGACATGATATTGTCATGCATTATTGAAGCATCTAAAGGTGTTGTATGCTTTGGCATGTTAGTCTCCTAATCTCCTAAAGCATCTATATGTGGCATATGCTCTGGCATGATAGTCTCCATAGATGTAGTTTGTGTATGTCATACCTAAATAGGATGTCCCATACATTTATTTTCATATGTTGTGAAATGATACAGAAGAATTGTAACATGAGTAGGAAGAGGGAGACTAATTCCTATACCAATACCACCAAAACCACTACCACTTTGACCAACACCATTACGACTAGCATCACTACCACTAGCACCACCTATAGGCTAAGCAAAAGTCTTCACTATATGCATACTATTTTTAATTATAATTTGTGTCAGAATCATAACTACTTAAAGGGTTTCCATCTATATGGTATGATGTAAAATTTTAGGAATAGAGGCATATGTTATTTTTATTTTATTTCTTTATACTTAGTTATGATGATTTTGATCTCACCTAGTACCAAGTCTATCAAATAAAGACCCACGTAACCTACCTTGGGAGGCCTTCATGTCAAAATAGTTTGGAATTTCTTTCAGCATAAACTCATAATATAATTTCATCAAAAACTATAATAAAATCTCATTATTGTTGCATGGAGGCTCATAAAACACCACCCACAACCTATCTCAAAAATTATCTTTCATCTCCTAATCAACACATCAATAAATACTAATATATTTACAATTCTTTGGTGGAGGTTGGTTGGTTCTAAGATTAACAAACAATACATACATAGCTTCTTATGTAATTTTTTCCTTAATATCTTCATATGAAAATTTCTCAGAATAACATTATTTCATGGCCTCTCTTCCATTCAAAATTTCATCAAGTCATTAATTTACATTTGCTACTTCATTAAAACTAGTCTCTAGTTTATTAACTAGTGTAATGTGTTCACTATTAGCTGAGGAGTGATGCAAAATAGGTATGTTTATTTCTAACTATTCATTTTTTGAATTGTATTGTTCATAAAATTCAACTTGTTGTGCAAAATAAAATTATTCATGGTTTTGTCTAACATTTTCATCATGCAATGGATCCATCATTTAAATGTGTATCTAGATTTAAGTATAAATATAGGGATTTCAAGGCAATGCAAAAGAATCTAATGCAAATCTTAAGTCAAAACCATAATTTCATAACTAAATATAAATACAAATGGAAAAATTTAAATTTAAAAATAAACATACCTAAGGTAACAACCTGAATGTTGAATCCCATTGGTGGGATACAAATCTAAAGCATGCATGTGGGGAGAAGGGAAATGCAAGGGCAAATAAAAATTGAAAAAAAAATCCTATGTGTTTGAGCTCCAAAGAGAAAATGAAATGAAAAAAATGCAAAGGTGCATGCCCTTTATGTTTTTCAAAGGGAATATGCCCTTTTCTAAGGGCATACGCCCTTTAAAAAGGGAATACACTCTTGAAGCTTGGGCATAATCTAGAAACTCAATTTTTTTTAAAAAAATGGTGTACACCCTTTTAAAAAAAATTCAATGTTGGGGAAATGCCATATTTTTTGTCCTCAAACCTTGTGAATAAACCTCTATAAGGCATTTCATTGAACTATGCACTTAAAGGTGTTATTGTGACATGGGGTTCTAAGGGCATACGCCCTTTGAAAAGGGAATACACTCTTGAAGCTTGGGCATAATCTAGAAACTCAATTTTTTTTTAAAAATGGTGTACACCCTTTTAAAAAAAATTCAATGTTGGGGAAATGCCACATTTTTTGTCCTCAAACCTTGTGAATAAACCTCTATAAGGCATTTCATTGAACTATGCACTTAAAGGTGTTATTGTGACATGGGGGAAGTTCACCATTCCAATAAATTACACTGGTAGAGCTATGTGAATTAATGTGATCTTGGTTTCAATTAGCTTCTGTGATCTTTAATTAGTGGGCATTATTCCAATAAGGTCATTGTCCTAAAATTTATATCCACATGTGATTTTACACATGGTCTTTATAGGGTGGGAAATAAAATATTGGCTACATGTGTTTCAACATATTCTAACACCTTTACCATGAGGATGTTATATGCACCAAGAGCATAGGCATGATATAAATAACTAGACACAAATGCAACATGATTATATAAAATAAATTATTTTAACATGATATTCCCATAGTTTAGGCATCTCTTTAAAATCTAAAGATGTTTTTGTGTCATGGATGGGAGTGACATAATAATTGCATAGGATCAAATATTGATTGATAAAAAATCCAAATACATGAGTAAAGTTATTAATAATTACATGGCCAAGAAGAAGAATGAATAAATATTTTTGAAATATTGAAATAGGATTTAGGATGATGTAGAGAAGGCAGAGTCTAGTAATAGTGAGTAAGACTTAGACTTAAAAGTATTCTTTGAACCTGAATGGTAGATACAAGAACTTAATGCTAATAGTGTCAAGCAAATAAAGAATCTAAATGTATGAAACATAAATGTTATGGATAAATAAAGTGAAATGAAGCTAAGAGACCCTCTTTTAGAATGATTAAATAAGATATATCAATATCAAGTACATAAAGTAATGGAAAACATTGTTATAGAAGTTGTACCAAAGTTAGCAAGACTATGAGACTCCATGATGCAACAATAAATTTTAGAAGGAATAAAATTAATATGAGATTAGATATATGTATTTACCACAAATTTTTTAAAATTTAAGGTTTGTAGACGCATACTTAAGGGAGATACACATATAAATTATGAAAGAGTGTGCATGACCTATGAAAAACTCTCTATAGAGAATAAATCACAATACGAATCTCAAAGTCAAAGATAAAATTGACTTAATGCAAGAATAAACAACAATATACTTGAAATATAAATAATATTGGGTGAGTATGATGGTTTTTTAACATAATAATTCATGAGATATTAGGGTCTATGATGACTACAGGGCATTAGGCAATGCTTGTGTTAATGATTCTTTTCACAGATAAAATAATTGGACCTATCATAAGGCATGAAATATATTAATTCATGGATGGTTTTAGTATATATCATCATATTTTTATTGTAGTATAAGATCTATCAAATACCACTTTTTCAATAGAGTGGGATTCATTTGCATATAAGGTCATGCCTTTTGGTCTCAAAAACACCCTTGTTGTTTTCTCTAGAGTTGTAGTCACTACATTCAAGGAATTTATACATGAATTTATATAAGTTTAATTTGATTATTAGGTTATTCTTTCATTATTTAAAAAATGCTTTTCCTAACTACAACAAATTTTGTAAATATGGTGAGCTTTGTGCATCACCCTGAATTTGAAGAAGTTTTTGTTCTTTATTCCTTTTGGTGTTTTATTGGAAAAGGTAGTACATAGAGATAGTATTTTGGTTGATAAATCCAAAATCATAATTTCTATGGCATTTCCAACTCATGTAAGTGCTTCTAAAGTGTTATAATTCCTAAGACACATTAGGTATTATTTTGAGTTTATCACAGAGTATTGAACTATATCTAATCAATTAGAAAGTCTATAATGGAAGGATATAAGGTTTGTATAGACCAATGAATTACAAGAAGACTTTAATATTAAAAATAGAGATTGGTCACAACCCCAATATCAATATTTATGAATTGGAATAAGTCTTTTCATATCATGTAGATGTTTCAAGAATTGTAGTAGGAATAGTTTTGTTCTAACCTAGAGAGGGGGATTTTGATCACCACATTAACTTTGAAAGAAATAAAATTTCACTATCTAATAATAACTATACTAGTACAAAAAATTAAGATCTTGATATGGTGTTTTCCATATAAAATTTTACAAATTATCTCTTGGCTACACCATTTGAATTATTTAAAGACCATCATTCTTTGTGATATCTAGTGAATAAACCCATGCTAGGAGGATGAATATACAAGTAGTATGATATTTCAATAATTATAATTTAAGATTAGCATCAAACCTAGAAGATAATATAGGTCCAAACCATACTATACATATAAAGAATGGTGAAAAACTAGATGAGTTGTAGGTTGAGTCACTAGATGTTCTTTTGTTCTAGGTATCTATTATTCCAAATAATATGGAAAATATAGCCAATCTTATAGAACAAGGAGTTTTTCTTGTGCATCATGTAGAAAAGGATAAAAATTAGTTGATTTAAAGATCATTACAATTCAATAGTATAAATGGGATTTTTTACAATATGGTAAAGGATAATGTGTTGCACAAATTAGCCTTGAAACATGAAATACCATTGTTTTTATGATAGGCATAGAAAGGAGACACAAGAGGACACTTCATAGAAGAATATACTACAAGGAAGCTACTAAAAAGTCATTTTTGGTGTCTTACTCTATTTTAGGATGTGCATAGAGTCTAAAAAAGTTGATACATTTGTCAACAATTAGGTAGGCCAAACGAAAGGGTTTGGATGCCTTTAAACCCAATTTTAGTGGTGCATACATTTGAACAATAGTTAATTGATTTTTTAGGGCCTACTAATCTACTTAGAAAGTAGAGACATGTTAGATACATAATCACTATGACATATTGATTTATGAAATACGTAGAAGATATTACGACATGATGTTACAATGACAAAGACAACCAAATTCTTTTATGAGAACATCATAACTAGATTTGGATGTCTTGTGAACATAGTCATCAACTAAGGAACACACTTTCTAAATAATACCATCAATACTCTAACTATTGAATTCATGATATCATAACATAAAATCATGACTAGTCACTCTCAAGATAATGGGTAGGAAATACCATCAAAGTTCTTGATAATATGCTTATAAAAATATGTAATGTGTAGAAAAATGACAAGGAAGATTGAATTTATCTAATCACATGGGCTTACTAAACCATATATAGACATGCTACAAGATTCACTTATTTTCATATTTGTTTATGGAATAGAAATAATGACACCAATGGAATACATAGTTCTTAGTCTTTTAATTTCATTGATAATGCAATTGGGAGATTAGGACTCACTTTGAGCAAGATTATTTAATTTCACTCACATGGAGGAAAATATGAAAATAAATTTTCACAAATGAAATATAAAAGAATATCCAAAAGGCTCGACATGATCACAACTTGTAATTTAAATAATTTCATTTAGAATTGAGAGTGTTGTTATATGATATAAAATTTTAGGCATACCTATGGAAGCTATGAATTTGGTGGAAAGGAACATATTTCATCCATGAAGTATCATAATAAGTAATTATAGGGCTTAGGGGCCTTTAAGGAACCATCCTTTCTAGGTGAGTAAATGGATGATATCATTGAGTAAAACAAATGATATCAATAAATATCTTACTAAAAAATTGAGTATGTGTTGAGTAGGACTATGTAGTTAGGATTTTTGTTTACTTTACATTTTTCTTGTATTTTTACAAATTTTTAGGATATATATATATATATATATATAGATTCATAATATTTTTGAGAATTCAGTAACAGAGCATGAAAAGAAAGCAGTAGAATAAGGAGAAGGAATGGATCGATTAATGTACAAGTTAGTGAATTAAGTTTGGGAATGAGGCATTGACTAAAAATTATGGTAAACATTTACCAAATGATAACTATCAAGACAGTTAATGACAAGGCACTCCAAATATTGCATCACTCCCAAAATAGATAGATATATTAGATGTAGGTTATGCATAGCAAATGAAAGCAATTAGAAATGAAAAAATGATGTGTCACATTGAAAAATTATGTAAAAGAAAGCAATGCACATATCTATCAAAACACCAAGGTCACATCTCAATAATTGATGACATTCAAAGTGAAAATCATAAAATGAAATGTTCAACTCAATAAACTAAATGAGAAGTGTTAGATGAATGAAGCAAGGAAAATATAGATAAGGTAGGGAATAAAAAGTGAAACATAATTTCATTTCATAGAGAACAAGAGCCTTCTACTAATTGAGATTGAGTTATTTAACTAAGAAAAAACTATCAACACCACCATTATAAAGTTAAACTACAATGGATTGTTCTTAGCTTCTAATATCATTGTCTCACTCATAGAAGTAAGAAATGGGCATTGTGATAGCATTAAGACAAAAAATATACCATGACCTAAACCCATTAGATTTCATTAATGTAGAAAAAGATAATTTTATTTCAAATATCAAGCCATATGTTTGCATCTAGGAGCCGTAGAGATTCAACAACACCTATGAGCATTTAATGTGAAGCAACTTATTAAGCTCCCTACTTTTGAGTAATTGGACAAAGTAATCATGAATATTCTAATTTGGTATAATTAAGGCATAACTCATTTATGGATGTTACCATCCATATCAACACAAACATAATGGATCAAGAAACATGGCTTCTAACAAGTTGAATGTCCTTGTTGTAGTACAAAACTAAGATCTGTTCGATCCATTTGAGTACTACAAATTAATATATGAGAACATAGAGGGATTATAATTGATTTAGTATCTAATGTCACAATAAAAGTGCTCTTTAAATGCATCACAAGAATATTTTAGTAAATAACCAAGAGTGTGAGGTAGATAGTAAAAGGGGACATAGATATTGCATATCCAATGGTTCAAATTTAGGAGCAGTTCAACTGGCTCAACTTCCTAGTGACTAAGGTGATTATAAATATTGAAAAGGTCATCAATGTTACTTGGTAGACCTTCTAATACTAGTTTATAGTTAGGTTTGTTTGCTTCACCCAATGTGATTTCTTTTATGTCCTTATCACATCACATGTATATTTTTTGCCTATGACTACCTTTGTAAATATAACATGGACTAGATCAAGGTAATATCATGAAGAATTAGGTTTTCTTAATATATATGTTTGAGAACATAGAGGATTATAAATTGATTTAGTGGATGATGTCATAGTATAAGTGCTCTTTAAATGCATCAGAAGAATATTCTAGTAAACAACCAAGAGTGTGAGGTAGGTAATAAAAGGGGACATAGATATTGCATATCCAATGGTTCAAATTTAGGAGGAATTCAACTAGCTCATGTTCCTAGTAACTGAGGTGATTATAAATATTGAAAAGGTCATCAGTGTTACTTGGTAGTCCTTCCAATACTAGTTTATGGTTAGGTTGATTTGCTTCACCCAATGTAATTTCTTTTATGTCCCTATCACATCACATGTATATTTTTTGCCTATGACTACTGTTCAAAATATAACATGGACTAGATCAAGGTAATATCATGAAGAATTAGGTTTTCTTAATGTATGGTAGTTAGATATCTAGGTTCACATCGGTTATCAACCTCAATTGCCTAAAAACCCATTAAAATCTCTGGTACCATTTGTAATAGTCATGAAGATTCATGATGAGATTCAAATACAAATCGATGAGATACCTAAGTCATCAATCACATTGTTGCCATTTTTTTATTATCATGTTAGATGCATAGGTAAAATTCCTATGATAGAATACCTAGCTGTAAGGATGGTGCAACCTACATGATCTATGTGTTTAGATGCAAATAAACCTTTGACACAATAACAAGGATAAGCACAAGTAAAACTACAAAATACCCTAAGCCATCTACATCTTCATCATAGGTAGCTATAGGAATATAAAATATCCAAATCTTAAAGCATTGTTACCAAATAATAAGACTCTCACTAAAAATTCATGGTTGAGTGATAAGAGCATGCCAAAGATCATTGTAGAGTATGATTTACCAAAACTAAGAGTCAATGTGCAAGAGCTCTATAGCTCAATGTTTGATGATATTGTCAAGGATACCTATGATGATGAGGAAGACATAAATTCTTTATTATGGTAAGCATTGTACACGTTCCAGTTGCACAATAATGTGCCAGTGTACTCATTTCTGAGATACCCAACCATCCATAGTCCATAATTATGGACACAGTCTTAGATGATGAAGAAATAAAATGTAGAACATCCAAAATTTTCTAGGGAGCATCAAGAATAATATCATAAGTTACAATGATAATTATTTTAAGTACTACCAAGCAATAATCATGAGTGGATAAAGTTACAAAATAGTAAAGAAGTTGTCAATAACCACTACTACAAAAACTTCAAACATACTAAACTAAAATGGTATCCCCTTAAATAATAGAATAAATGGGCACTTATATTCAAGTACATGATGTTGAGGAGATGGAGTCCAAAGAGGATAAGGACATAGAATAATAACCAACTATAGATGCATGGCAATATAATGAAAAAAATAAAATTTCGGTTCCACCTACTCAAAAAAAGACATTGATAAGCAAAATCATAGTGGATAGTGTTTCCCCTTCTCAATCACCATCACTTATTCCCCCTTCCCCATCATTATCGCCTTAACCCTAAACTATTGCATGTGATCCCTAGACTGGTGAGGCCATGGTTGGAGTTGTTCAACAAAAAAATACACACTAGCAACCCACATCACAATAGTAAACATAGAAAAAACAAATAAATGTGGAAATCATAGAGCAAAAGGTGTAAGAAATTATGAGGTTATAAAAATAAGCTACTAAGGTAAAGGAAGAGGAGGAAAAGAAAAAACTTGAGAAGGCAAATTAAGAAGAATAAGAGAAAAAAAGAAAGAGGAAGACAAGTAAAAAAAGAAAGAAGAAAATAAGAATAAAAAAGAAGAAGAAATTGCAGAAATGAATAAAGAATAAGAAGAATTGGAGGCACAAGATGCACAAAATAAAATAGCATAGGTTGATGTTGCAACCAACAAAGCCAGTGAGAAATAGAAATAAGCCCTACATAAGAAAGAAGATTCAAAGTAGAAAATGGTCAAAGAGAATGTTTCCAAGAGTGTTATGAGCCAATCTAAGCAAGTGGAATAAAAGGAAGTAGATAAAGATTTGAAGATGCAAGAAAAAATAGCTTGCAAGGTAAAGGATGAGTTGGAATTGAATAAGAAGGCTCAAGTCACAACTAACACCAAAAATTCTAAGAGGTAAGATAAATTTTCATATAAGATGGAGGAGGCCAAGAAGGAACTGAATTCTAAAGTTCATCATCCTTCTAGCACATCACAAGGGTTAGGATTTTCATAGGGAGGTGTTAGTAATAAGTATTATAGAATCGACCATAGATAACTAACCAATATGTATGGGACATCCAAGATCCAATGCTACGATGAATAAATTTTACACTCTTTGCTACATAAATATACCACCATAAATATCTAGCCATAATTTTTTCTAACATCACTTAATTTTCCAATGATAACTTATGAGGTGTCACTTAACATGACCCAACTTACCTTGGCTAAGAAAATTGTGGTATTTTTCCAATTCTAGGATTTGATTGCACAAAAGGAAATAGAGATAGAGAAAGATAGCATAAATTTGAGAGAGGAAAATCCATATTTGTATGCACACTTATCCAAAGCACATGACAGCATAGATTATACTTTTATGGAATTAGTGGTCCAAGTATTGAAAGGCCAGGGGATGTGAGAAGATAAATAACTTACATTCTTACTATCTAAAATCACTACATATTAGGTGGATGCACAAAAAATCCAATAGCTCTAAGTGTAATTTTGACACTTGAAGGATGAAATGGAAATAATATTTTAACTCTTTGAAGAGTACAAGAAAGTCCTTGAGATTGTTGTGTTACAAGCCACACAAATTACTCATAACATGCTCAACAAGAAGAAACTATTGTAAGATACATGTAATGAAATAAATCTAGATCTATCCATGGTAGATAAATCCAAGCCAACCATGGAAGATCATACATCCATGGTAGATCAAATGGGTGTTACTAAAGGTGTTTATTTCCTCAAGATAAAAATTCATGGACATGATGAATACATGGTATAATGAGATTCTCTAGAACAAATTCACTAGCATTCAAACATAACACTAACCAAATAGGTTCGAGGAACTATCCCAAGACGTTCAATTTAGGGTCTCAAAGAATAGGGTCATCCATGTAATCCTAGAGGATAAATACATATAAAACATTATCTGATGTAATGCTCTTCACTATACATTGATAAGCATGGTGTGAGATGCCTTAGTTGATTAGAATCATTTTAGGCAACATTTATCACATATCAATAGATCCATTGCTGAAATCATTAATAAGCCCCAATTCATTCCACTAACCTAGCTTGCACAATAACTTCAAACCAATAAAGTAGAAGAAATAACAAAACCAACTATTAAAGTCTAACATATGCCTATAGAACCTAACTCTATAGTTGCATCATCTTCAATCATAATTTTCATAACACCATCTTCTTCACTAGCAACATCTTCTCATATGGTCCTAGTTGTACCACAATATTTTCAACCTCCTCTACCTCCATCTACTAACTCCATGCCTCTACCAACTCTATAGGTATAGTGAGTTTGAATTTGGAAAAGTTTGAAGATTTTTGAAGTTTGAAAAGCCACAAACATTAGGAGGAGGGCCAAGATAGTTGGAAACCCATAAATGGTAGCCTCCTAGGTATATCAATCTATTGAAAACCCTATAAATGGTGGTATATTAGTATGAAGCCTAGTTGAAAAACTAAAGTGGTGGCTAAGTAATGCACAAGAGGTGAAAAACAATAAAATTAACCTTGAGATATTACAACAAACATTGCTTTTGGACCAATCCCTTAGTGAAATCCAAGAAAATCCACATGTTGTAAAATTTATCACACTTCCTGCAACTTTATCAGAGGACGAGATGACTATTTAAGTCTAGGAAAGTGTTGGGAGTAGACATAAGAAAACAAAATCACATAGTGTATATGAATGAAAAGTGTGTAATGTTTGGTATTTTGTATAATTTATATCATTTTGTATGTTGTCAGAACATGATTGCATATCAAAATTCTATTGAATATGTAAAGATACATTCGGAAGATAAATGAAAGGTTTGGAATGTGCAACATTAAAGCATTCTTTCTCTATAAATATTGTAATGTTGTAACTGAAAATCATTCCAAATATGAAAAATTAATATAGAGATCTATTGATGGTTATTTAAAATGTATTTTGTACTTGTTATGTGAGAATTTATTCTTTATTTCATTTGAATATGTTTATTAATATAACAAATAATGAATGTAATTTGTCTTTAGTTTGTGTTTCCATGAATATTAATCAAGTATGAAAGAAATAGATAAATTAAATTGTCAAATCCCCAATTGATTTCTAAATTTATATTTCACTCCACAAACACAAACCTTAACATGTTCTAATGGAAATTCCCAAGAACCTCTACTAATAGTTGGTACTATATAGAGGTGTCACACACACAAAAAATAGAATTAACTAATTGACACTTTAATTTAATTATTGATGTAAATTTTAAATTTTGGCGTGACACCATTTAAATGTCGTATGGGTGTAAAGTTAGGGTGCACGATTATTGATTCTTGTATGTTAATTGTCATTTATTTGTTTATTGAATTTTTAACATCTATATTGATTCTCCATGTTCTAATTATAGTTCAATCTACTAATAAAATATGTCACATCTCATAGTTTTCACTAGATTGTGATTTTTGTAATCACACAAAGACTAAAGTATTTATTACATAACCTATTTTAATTTAAGTTTTTGTTTATTAAAACATAGAGTTCAATTGTCCAAAGAAAAAAAATTTCTACCCCCAAAAAAACATATTTTGATGGATTAATGTTTTTAACTTTAATGATTTATAGAGGTTGAATATGATTCCTAGTTTCTATCAAAGGCACCTTTACATTTAAAAAAAAAAAATAGGTATACATCGAATGTCTCCCCAACTTTGGGAGTAAAAAATTTATCTACAATTCTCAATGGTATTCTATGACATTTTTTTTGGTTGGAAATTGCACTTCTATTAATTTAACAAAAAACTTATAGTACAATGCTAATCATATAAAAAAGGTGGAAAAGTCACACCCCAAAATCCAATCCATGCTAAGGAAGCCTTAAGAGAATAAAAAGTCTAGAAAAGGCCACAAAATGAACAAAACCCATAGTTAAACTAACTCAAGTGCACATCAATCTAAAAATGGAATGAAATAGAAAAAATAACATGGAAACAACTAAGCCACAACTGCAAACATGATGAATGGTAGAGGAAGTAGAGGAAAAGGGTCCTAAGGCTTTCTTCCTTAACCATCTTGAATATTGGGATCTTCATCAATTGGGATCAGATCCCATCCATCAGCCTACTAGATAACTTCAATATTATGCTAGTCTTGATCATCCTAGTTGGGAGGAGAGATGGCCAAGACCAACTGTAGGAATTTGTCTTTCAAAGGGGTCCTCACCACCTCCTTTAACTATCTTTGTTGCCTCTATCATATCCTTGGGAAGGAGATGGCCATCAAGAGTGAGGAGAAGAACTCCTCCTACACCGACACCTCTAACTAAGAGAGCAGTGGTGCCTCCCTCAATGCCTAAAAGGGGAGTGGTGAGGAGGGAGATTAGCATGCTCATGGCTGACTACATAGGGAACATTCCCATAATGGTATAGAAGGAGTTGGATATGGAAAAGCTTGAGCCATAATTTATCTGTTTAACTTGATATTTGAAGGATAACATTAGCAGTCACAATAGATTTATTAGTTACATATTTTTTTTCATAGCTTCATTATTAAAACATGATTGATTATGATATTTCTAAATATGAAATAAAATATCAGTATGGAAACTCTACCAAAAACTATTATATTTTATAGGTAACATGGCAGATTCCCCTAGGAGAGCCATTTTCCAAGTCAATATTTCAACCGAAAGGGTTTGAAAAGGGTATGAATCTATCTCTAGGCTAACTAGGCATGAGGAAAAAATAAAAAGAGATGCTTGATATTTTATGGGTGTTGACATATCAAACAAGTGGGATTTAAAACCTGCATATGCTTGAGCATGTTACCCATAGGGAGAACTTGGTAGAGGATGCACCAAAGGAAATGGACATTTTTGGGCTCAACATATGCTACCCATATATTATCAAATATCCAGACCCAAACCCAATGGAGAGATCGGAGATACCATCGGTGAATGAGCACATCAATATAAATATGTTGGGGGGCAACATATTATAACCCAACCAAGGGGATTATCAACAAAATGGTGTGTCTATGGGCTAAGACTGATCCATCCACCATAGCATGAGAGAGGAAACTCCAATTTTGTGTAAGTATTCATCTTATACGAAACTCTATAATTCATAAATGGATTCTACATTTTACTTATTAATACGAAACTTGAATTTTAGCATAGGGTAAGGAAGTTGGTCCATAGTTTTCTTACCAAAGATATCACCAACCATGAGAATACCTTTCCTTAACATCCTCAAGATTTTGATCTAAGGGACCATAACAAAGGGGACATTATGTAAGTTCATCTAGGGAGACCACCATAATGACTGGCAGTTTAGAAAAACACCACTTCTAAACCCATCCCCCTCCAAAATGAGGTGGGGTTTGAGGTTTTCCAAGGACATACAAATACTTTTAATGACAAAAGTGCCCCCTACTTTTTCTATTACTGACAAGATAAGTGCATTGTGAAAGCTAATTCCTTGCTAGGATTTTCTACCAATCCGACAACCTTGAGAGATGTAGTGCCTCAATAGAGTCTTATAAGATTCATCCCCTTCCAAGATAATAATTATACATTTAACCCCAAGAGAGATCCCCTAAATCTTAATGTCTATGATACCAAGGCCACCAACTTCTTTAGGCTGACAATAGATAGCCCAAGGGGCTCAATGAAAACCTTGATGCCCCTCAAAATTGGACCAGAGAAAGTCTCACAGACATTTTCAAGCTTTGTTTAAGAATAATTTGAGGGAGCCCAACAAGATGAGTAGTACACCTGAGTAGTTGTGAGAACCTTAGAATAAATATGGTATTTCCTAGCTAAAGTCAAATGTTTAGTGATCTAGAAGGAGATTTTTTTTTCAAGTCTTTGAACCACATAAGACCACAAATCTGCATGAGGGGATTTGAAAGAAAATAGAATGCCAAAGAATTTAAATTGGACCCCAAAAAGGATCCACTTCCACATGTATCCCTCCAACCAAGGAGGTTTGGTGACAAGGATTGGTGATAGCACTGAGTCTTATGCCATTGAATGGAAAACCCAAAAGCTACATAAAATGTATATAAGCATTCCGTGGAATGCTTGATAGATCCTTCATCCTCTTATAGAGTGAGAAAAGAATCATCATCAAAATGCACATTAATTAACTAGTGATCTGAATTGGAAGAGAGATCCCCCTAAACAGACCCTTGGAAACATAACTGGCCAAAAGATAACTAAATTATTTTGAAGTCAAAACATAAAGAAAGGGAGCAAGGGGACAACCCTATCTAATTGATTTGAGGATCTCAAAGTATTGATATTGGGAGACATTGATGGTAATACAAGCCCCAACATCCTGAAAAAATGTATTTATGGTGTGAACAAACTTGTGACCAAACCTTAAACATTGAAGCATAGCTATGATGAAAGGCCATTAAATCCAATCATAGGCTTTCTAAAAAACAATCTTGATCAACAATGCCTTCTGGTTAGATACTCTAGCCCACTCCATACCTTACCAAATAGGAATACCATTATCATGAATATATTTATGTTGAGTGAAGCCAATTTGTTCGCTTCACATAATTAACAGAAGCAAGTGTTTTATTTTGAGAGCCAATGTTTTAGATATAAATTTTTAGGAAACATTGAGCATAGTGATGGGTCTCCAGTTGATAATTACCTTAGGGCCCCTTACCTTGGGAATCAATTTGATGTTGCTCTGATGAGATCACCTAAAGAGTTGGTCATATGCCTTTAGAATAATTTCTATGAAGATCAGGCCCAATTGTATCCCAAAGGGTTTAATAGAATTATAGGGAAAGCCAGTAATACCTGGGGCTTTATCCATGGTCATCTACATAATAACTTCCTTAAGGTCATTAAGGCTGAGAGGTTTATCACACGCATCTCTATGTACTTTCAAGAGCTTACATCGAACCATATCAAGCCATTGAGAAAGGGCAACTTCACGAGAAGGATATGAAGGTTAAGATGCAAAGATTGCATGGTAGTGATGGATAAACACATGGAGAGTATAAGATAACTTGGTAAGCCTATTTGTAACACTTTTAATGGCTAAAATTTTGTGTGCAACTTATTTTGACTGAAGGAGAGAAAAGAAATTCCTTGGTCACTTTGTCTCCTACCTTCAACCAATTCATCCTTACTTGAAGTTGATCTCCTCTTGACTTATAAGCCTTTGAAACCTAGAGGTTATGCCTCCACATTGTAGCTTGAGTCTACAAATGGGGATCAAGAGGTGCTACTTCTAATTCATGTAAAACCATAAGGTATTCATGGTTTGTAGCACTATGCATGCACTATTAAAAGAGAGTTGATTGTTTACCATAGATCCTGTGGAAAGAAGTGGTATGGCTTATAGCATCATACCACCACTCAATCCAAAAGTTATCCATTGTGGGTCTAGGAGCTCAGTTCTAAATCATTAAGATATGCTCAACAATTTTCTTATGCTTGAGGTGAGCAGTTGTGTTGAAGTAAACTTGAGAGCCCTTAGGTTTAACTTGATGAGAGGTCCATTTTGTGTAGAAGCAAATGGGATGACGATCATATAAGCAATAGTCTTGAATCATAGACATAGGTTGGGTATGAATAGGAATGAAAAAAAAAGATCTTGCTCACCAAGCAGGGCACAGTCCAGACATTTGAGGACTCGATCTTCTCTGTGATAGAAATTTGACAATGTGAACCTAAGGGAATTTAAATTTCTCCTTCTTTGATGGTTTGGATTGAAGACCCTAAGTTTAATTCGCATGTAAAACCAAGCTTCCCACTCTCTTGGACACCATCTCATAGGAAGATGACCTTTGTATTTCATAGATTTGATCACATTTAAGTCACTAAAAAGAATCAAGTACACATCTAGAATAGAATCAACTGATCATCTCCAAATGAGGATGTGGTCCATAGTATCATTAGAGGCATACACATTGACAAGACCAATGATTCGATTACCAAAGTCAAAAATAGTTTAAACCACTTGATGGGTGGGGTCAAAACCCCAAGAAATGACATTTGAGATAGGTCAGGCACCAACAGGGTGACAACTCCCCCATGCCTAGACTCATGATAGCTAGCCTAAAAATGGGACCCACGCCAGATAGTGCAAGCTACATATTGAATAAAAAAGCCTAAAGTTTTGACTTCTTTCATGCATAAAACATTCATTTAAGCAAAATGATGACAATTGCTCTTGACCCTATATTTACGAGTCAGATCAGTGAGTCATATAACAATCCAAGAATAAACTATCATTGAGAATCATCCAAATTAATATCATTTCCCTTGGTGAGGCTTGAAAGTGTTGTAAATTGATTGAAATCCAATCCTAGAATAGAAAAGTCTCCAAGCTTAAACACTTGCTTTTTATTTGGCACATAATCCTCATCTTTAGAGGGAGAGGGACTACATGAGTGACACGTAATAGCCTTGTAGTTGAGGGTTACACATTCCTAATCAAAATCTAAATCATTCACCCTTGAAGGGGGTTGTGACAAAGGAGCCGTAAGAATAGGAGACAAGTAGGACAAAGACTGGGTGACCACTTATGGGGACCAAGATATAAGAGGCATGGGTTTAATTTATGAAGACATGGGGAATTTATTAGTAGGTGCAGAGGATTTTGGCCCCTCTGTGGTTTGGGATATAGATGGTTAGGGTCTAACATTGCCACAAACAGTGTTATTTTTCCTATTAGAAACTATTGTCCACCCATCAAAGGGTTTTGTTTTTGCCTCATACCCACTTTTGTTTTAAGGGACAGAAAGAATGAGAACCATTAGAGGACACTCTCTAATCATGTTGTCTAAAGCCTAGCATTGGAAATAAGTGTTCGGGAGGTTAATATAGAGCACACACTGAGAGAATCAATTATTGCAAATTTGAATGTCGATGGGCTCTTTCAAATCTTTGGCTAGGTCTATTTCGACATAGACCTTTCTCTAAGGCTGAGCTACATAGATCTTTGGTTTTTCATGGTAGATAAAGCATCCCAGAGGCTTGATTCGCTAGTCCATAAAATTCCATAGAAGAAGAGGTAAGCTTGGAAAATGAATCCATACTTGTATTTTAACCTTGGCTTGCTCTGAGACATTAAAATCTCAGGTCAAATTGGACAAAACAACAAAGGTGTTACGAATAAGCTATGAGCCATGCCTAACAATAGCTTTGCAATGGTCGAGGTTAGTGAAATGAAACAAGAAGAAACCCTTTGTGAGGTTTTAGACACCTTCTAGTTTGACCACATGGCCTTGCCAATGGTTGTGAACACATTGTTTCAAAAGGCTCACCAGAGGAACTCGACCCACAAAGTAAGCAACGAGGGTAAATTGTTTAAAATAATGACAAACATTATCAAACTTTAGCAAATCCAAAACCACATTTGGTAGAGGAGCATTAGAGTCAGAATCAATACCTCATGGTAGAACTTCAGGGCAATCTTCCAAACTTATTTCAGCGCCATGGCTTCTTTAGTTCTCGTCAGACATACCTACATCAAAAGATGCAAAAGGGGCGGTAGAAGCCATTTAATATAGAGAATGAGACAAACTGTCTATAGAGTGGATGGTAACCCTAACTCAATACAGTAAATGCATTGTCACAACAAAGTTAACTCCCACCTAAATCTGACAAATCAATGATATAAAAGTAAGGACAAACCTTATAAACCCACAAACATTAATGCTCTGTACTACTCCCCAACTACTCTCTTTCTCTAACACTTTTTACTCGGTTCTGTGAAATTTTTAATTGACATATATCATTCTAGAGAAAGCGTGATTATATTTTACACAATTAATGAAAGCAAAAACTAAAAACTAAAAAACTACTACTTGTGAATCCTGTAGCGTTGAAATATAAATGTAAATTTATTTACTTTTTCCAAGCAAATCTCAGATTTGTCCATGTGACGTGACCGACGGCCATATATTAACGCTGTCCATGAATCAGAAATAGTCCATACAACTATTTCTACGCTGATGGGATCGCTGTTAAATTTTGGCACTAACGTCACAATAAATCGTGACCGCTGTTGATTTTCGGCACTAACGTCGCAATAAATCCGACCGCCGTTGAATTTTTGCACTAAGGTCACAATAACGGGTTTATGTTGATATGCGTCAAAATCATATAATATGTGACGGATTCTCAATCTTAAACCATAACTGCTCATCCTGGTCCGTTGCTTCTGCCGAGGAGAAAATGGTGGTTTTTTACCACTATACGTAACCAGCAAGAAGAAAGTGGTGGGCTTCACTCTTAAGTAACTACATAAATTAATTATATTAAAATATTATAAGTATAAAAAAATTATAATTAATTTTTTAAATAAAATATAAATTTAATTGAATGTTAGTCAAATTTAATATTTTTTTATTTTTTCCCAATAAGGGAGGTGAGTGAAAGAGGCTCTATATTCAATAGAGACTTTAAAATGTGGTTTATAAACTAATTTACTTTTTATTATTTCATTTAAAAGAGATTGTCATAAAATAATGTTGTTCACTGTTTTTTTACCCCATATATATGATATTATAACTTTGGCTAGTATAAATTATTTTCAATGTAATTAATTTTAAAAATATATATTGGTATGAACGTCATTTTTAGTACAGAATATTATTAATATAATTATTTTAAAAATGTTTAGAAATATTAATTTCAATTTTTTATTTTATTGTTTTCTTCATAAATTTTTTATTAATTTTAATAAATCATATCAATTTAATTATATTAAAATGTTAAATTTGAAAAAAAAGAAAGAAAAGAAGAAGAAGATAAAAAAAAGATTCCAAACTCTAGTATTTGTAATTGCTTTCTTTAAAAAAATAGAATTTAAAACAAAAAAAAATAGCATTCAAATAAAACATCTAATTTTAGATAGTAAGGTAAACACGGAACACAACCCACCACCTCCTACTACTATTATAAAATATCTCTCCACATAATAAAAATTAATATTCAAAAAGTATAATACATATTCTGGTCAAATTATATTAAAAGATAATATAATACAATAATAAGTTAAAAATATTTTTTTATAATTACAAGAAAAATAATAATAATAACAATTTTTTTTTTAATAACAATAATAAATAAAAATTATAATAAATTATATAATAATTCTTTTAGTCTATGTGTCATTACATAAAGCACAATCTAATCTAAATTGGATAGATTTGATGTCTTTTATTAGTTGATTGAACTATAGTTAAAAAATGAAGAACCAATATAGAGGATGTTTTCTTAGATTTAAAAAGGCATAGAGATTGAAAGACTAATGAGATAATTATTCACAAAGAAAAAGGAAAAAATAAAATAAAATTGCATGCAGATTTGGTGAAATAAGTATGCCCAGTAAAAATTATGCCCAACACAAATTTTTTAATGGTATTCTATATTTGTTATAAATGTGAACATAGGATTGTAATAAAGGGATATTAGTATAGTGTTAGTAAATGAAATCAAAATCCAAAAAAAACACATTAATGCTAACACCTTAAGTCTATTTCAAGGGGGGAGCATAATAACAAAACTAAATGAGAAACACAATTAGAACGCAAAAGACAAAGAAGCCCTTCACTTTTATTTGATGCTCTAAATAGTTTGTTGAAGTGGCATGCTCGGCTTGTGCTTAATGAGTCTTCATCAAAGGAGGCTTGGCTATCTCCTCTTCTCCTTGGCACTAATGGCTTTGTGATGACTTTGGTTTGGCTCAACAATTGAACATAATAACACTACATTAGTGGCTTGAGAGAGCTTTTTAGCATTATAACTTTGCACCAAAAGATCTTCTAAATTCAATAGACAAGGCCTCTTATTTATAGATTTTAGAAAATGATTAGAATGACCCTGAACTATCCATCTGAAGATGAAGATGTGTGGCTAAGAATCCATTCAATTTTAGAGGTTAAATTCAATAAATGACCTCATAAATATTTAGGATAAAGAGGCATGGAAGGCATTAATGAGACATGGGAGGGCTTGATCAAATATTTTATGCATTTATGGCTTGGGAATGTTTTTCCAAGAAATGATGTCACTTGATGATGCAAAAACTCATAATCAATTTCCAAAAAGAAATATTCAACAACTTCCATGGAAATGATAATCAGGCTTTTGATTTAGATTAATTATCCTTAAACATGATTTATCAATTTTGGTGCAAATCTTGGTAATTGGTGCACAAATTAGTTAGAATGTCATATGATTGGTTCAAAATTTAACTGGATTAGAATTAGAATATGATGTTAGATGCATTGGATGAATTATCCCATTAAAAATATTATCAACACAAAATAACAAGGGCACATGTCTCATGCAAAGAAATTGATAGAGAAGAGCAATTTCGAGCACCCAAATATGAAAATGTCATTTTGACTAGAAATGATATGATCAAAGATAGTTGTTTCATAAATTGTATTGCCTCATTTAATGATAGTGTGGTGAAAATAGATACTTGTATATAAAAAATTTGAACCATTTAATACATTTTTGTGTTTTAGGTCATATTGTGCATTTTGATAAAAATTGGTCAAAACCCTAGTTAGGGGTTATTGGTGGCCACTTTTAGGTGTCTACAATAAAACCTTTATTCATTGAGTATACCTTATATTTTCATGAGGTTTTTTACATAATGAATTTAATATGGAACTTGATGGTATGGAACTTGAGGGTTGGATAGACGAGAAAAATGGGAATTTTATAAAGTTGTATGTTGAACCTTGTTTTGTAGGTTAGATTATGAGTATTTATGAGATTAATATTTTAACCTTGATTTTTATGATTTGTAATTTAAAAATAGTAAATTGACTATTGGATAAAGATTTTTATAAAAAATTTGATATGTCATTCTCTTATTTAGTAAATAATTATATTGAATAAGTTGATCTTATTAATGTTTTAGTATAAATTTAATGGGTTAATTTAAAAGTAATTATATTTGGTTTTTGGAGACATTACATTGAATTTATGGTAAATACAAGCTAAACAAATATACCTCCTTTTATCTTTATAATGATTTATACAAAAGGTGGTAAATGGAATGGTCACTCATCTTCTTGGAATGCAAAATACAAAGAAGCATTGCACATGGCATGAAATCATTCCTTTAATCTAATAAAAATACAATTATAATTATAAAAATTATTATTATGTATAAAAATTTGGAGGTTTATTTGAGATTCCAATTATTACCATGTGTATTTATGTAAACTATCTTATGTCATTGTGTACAACTATAATTCTAATTAATTATAAAATTAAGTTGACAAAGTAACTAAGTTCATTGATCACAACTAACACATTAAAAAATTAGTGCATATTATTTTCATAAGGCTAATGCTAAGTACAAGAAATTCTATTATTATGATTGAGTATATCTTCATTTGAAAAATTTAAGATTCGTACTACTTTATTAAAAGCTTCATCAACATTTTTTGGGCCTTATACTATCACCAATCAAATAGGAGATAATGTTGGTAAGGTCAATTTACCTTTTTAATTTCATCTACATTTAGTTTTTGCAACTAAAAAGGGGTAAAAATTTAATGAAAGAACTAGACAACCAAAAAATTACATACCCATGTCTTGCTCTAGGAGTTGAGCCAGAATAGGGACTAATCTAGCAGGAAGCATCTATTGATCAT
The DNA here is from genome assembly GCA_037957365.1 of Torreya grandis. Lineage (NCBI taxonomy): Eukaryota > Viridiplantae > Streptophyta > Pinopsida > Cupressales > Taxaceae > Torreya > Torreya grandis. The sequence continues at coordinate 1,009,801 of JARHVA010005136.1, forward strand.
GAATACACCAATCCGGCCCATTCTCTGAAGCCCATTCATCTAATCCATCTGCAACTCCATTCCACTCATGAGGAATATGCTTAAAAGAGATAAACACAAAAGACACACTCATCTGACAAATTTGTTTAATCACCGTAGCTAGTTGCCAATCAACACTATCAATATTACCATTATTCAATAGGTTAATAATCACTTGCGAGTCAGACTCACAAATAACACTGAGATAGCCCTGTTTGCAACAAAATTGAGCCACCTTCAAAATTGCTAAAGCCTCCATCAAATTATTTGTATGATGGCCTTTGTAAATGGAGAACAAAAATTGAATTTAACCCTTGTGATCTCTTCCCACACCACCTATCCCAGCTAGCCCAAGATTGCCCTTGGAGGAACCATCCACATTCACCTTAATACGCCCCTCCATAGGAGGAGTCCAACATCCCAGGTGACTAATCGAGCACACTTGCTACCTTGTCCTATGCATGGGATGTGACTTTTGAAGAGAGGAGTCAACAACCATCATAACAGGGGATAGCCGATTAATAGCCATGGTCGCAGTAGGGTCCAATTTTGCCGAATCACCACATTTGACATGGAGAGTTTCCTGCAATGCATTTAGGACCTTTAGCCACACCTTCCTTGGACCATCATAGGACTCCCAAAAAATCCTTCCATTTCATTCAATCCAAATATTTTAGAGGATAAACGCAGGTCCAATAACCCACACAGTCTACAGTATAGATGCTTTGATAAGAGGTCGACCCAGGTGCTACTAGAAATCTATCAAGGAGGAGACATGCTAATAGGGGCAGCCCCAAGCTACCCACCACAGATGCCACAAACTCCTAGAAAAGGGACATTGAAAGAAAAGATGCGCCCCACTCTCCTCACTGCTACGGCAGAGTATGCACATTGAAGGTCCATGATATCCTCTTCTGCAAAGATTATCCCACGTCAGGCACTGGTTATAGGTAAGAGTCCAAAGAAAGAAATTGCATTTTGGCCAAGAAGCAAAATTCCAAATTTTCTGTCCCTAGGCAAAATCCACACCTCCAAAACAATTCTTTGTGAGCACTTGATAGCCTGAAGAGACCAAGTACTGTCCATTGGCTTCACCCCCCAAGCCAGGATATCACCCTCCATCAGGGAGCTACAACTTCTCCCAGCAAGGATTTGAGATAACTCATACCAAAGCTCCACAGTCCCTCCCTACGGTGAAACAGTCTCATTATTCCATTTGTAAGCAATAATATGCCCCAAATTATAAGCTTCTTTATACTACTCCACTATGGTCCATCCAGCATTGAGAAAGGCATCACACAAAGGCTGTAGCTATGGATGAGAGGACCAGAGTGGGGGAGCTCCATTCCAAGAATCTTTCCAAAAAATTACTTATGAACCTCTGTTACATATTCAAAAGAGGCTGGGCTGCACCACTGTGCTCCAAGTTTGAGGGTGTTTCACACCATAGAGCCTCTTCCCTCAAGGGGCAACCTGGTAATCTCAGACAAGTTAACCCCTAGGCAGTACTTTGAAGACAGGATACGAGCCCAAAGGTGAGCTTGGCTGGTACACCACCGCCAATACAACTTAGTCACAAGAGCCTGACTAGACAGAATAGCCGATCTTAGCCCAAGTCCACCATCCTTCTTTGGTTGGCATATAGTGCTCCAATTAACAAGACTCCATTTCAAATTCCTAAGATTGCTGCTCCATATAAATTGTTGCAAAAGAGCATCATACTCCTTGAGAAAATACATTGGGGCTACCTGGACCATACTACGATAAATGGGCAATGCCTAAATCATGAATTGCAAAAGAGTCACCCTCCCTGCAGTCGTAAGCCAGCGATGAGTCCAATGATTAATCCTCTGCCTTAGTTTATCCAAAACATTCTACCAAAAATGTCTAGGCTGCCTACCAACCACAATGGGAATCCCCAAGTAAGTCACTGGGAGGGGCTGTGTCTGAAATCTAAGGATAGCTATAATCCTTCGCTGAATAGTCTCAGGAGTGTTGAAGAAAAAAATGGAGGAGTTATGCTCATAGATATTCTGACCCGAAGCCGCTAAATAGACATCCAAGGTACTCTAAAATGCTCGCACCTCCCTAATCTAGGCTTTGCCAGCCAATATGGTGTCATCCACAAATTGGAGGTGAGTTAGCTTATCTAAACCATTTCCCCACTACCAGCATTGAATCACGTTTTGGGAAGCCTAAAACTTAATAAAACAGCCCAATCCCTCAGCAAGAATAATAAACAAGTATGGAGAAATTGGGTCACCTTGGTAGAGCCCTCTAGAGGCCCCAAAAAGTCTAGAAGGCCCCCCATTAATGATAATTGAGTACAATGGCGTAGTGACACAGCTAAGCACCCATTTTACCCAGTCCTACCCAAAGCCAAAATCCAAAAGAATTTTCCCCAAAAAACTCCAATCAGCCCTATCATAAGCCTTAGCCAAGTCAAGCTTTATAAACATCGCCCTCTCCTGAGAAGAATACATAGAGTGGATTGCTTTCGAAGCAATCACCACTCCATCTAGAATTTGCCTCCCTATAACAAAACCCCCTTGTTCCTCTGAGATAATCATGGGGAGCCATACTTTGAGCCACTTTGCAATGGGCTTAGTGATAATTTTGTAAACCAAATTGCAAAGTGTGATGGGTCTGAACTAGTCCATCTTATTAACCTATTTCTCTTTCAAAATCAGCACCAAGAATGTCACATTAAATGCTCTAAGCATTTATTTGTTGAGGTAAGACTCCTGCACAACTTCCACTAAGTCCTGGCTGATAATGCTCCAGAATTCTTGATAAAATTTGGCTAGGAAATCATCTGGGCCTAGTGCTTTACCTCTGCACATACTAAACACTACTCATTCAACTTTCATCTTATCAATCGATCTCATTAGTGCTTCATTCATCTCTGGCATGATGAGAGGGGGTATGCAGGCCAAAACCTCCCTCTCCTCTAGATCAGCAGAAGGTGGTGCACCAAAAAGGAGCTCAGAGTAAAAACCAACAGCTTCCTCAGAAATATCAGAAGATGAAGTTACTAGGGTTCCATCCAAAGTCACAAGAGAAGCTATAAAGTTCTTATTGTGCCTCACTTGGACTGACTTATGAAAGAATTCAATGTTCCTGTCCCCCTCCTGAAGCTATTCATTACGAGCCTTCTGTTTCTAAAAGATTTCTTCCTGGAGTTCCCATTCTAAAAGTTCATTCAAAGCCACAAATTCAGCCTTATGAAGGTCATTTGTCAAACCAAAGTCAAGAATCTGTCTGGTGACAATGTTTAGCCGCTCTTGCACCCTTTTCTTCATAACATGGAGATTATCGAAGTTGTTTTTTTTCCATTCCTGCAACTTTCGCTTCACATACTGAAGCTTCTTGGCAAAGGAAAACATGGCAGTCCCATATGTTGGTTCCCCCTGCCTCCACTAGGTGGTCATAAGATAATGAAGAGAAGAATCCCAAAGCCACAGTAGCCAAAACTTAAAGGGGGGTCTCTTGGGCCTGTGGATAAAACTGGTTGTTAGCTTGATGGGCCAATCATCAGACCCATGCCAATCCAAGATTTCAAAAGCCAGAGAGAAAGCACTAGAAAGCCAAAAAAAGACAATAAGAATCTATCTAAGCACTCAAAAATAGCATCCTTACCTAATCTTCTATTGCTCCAGGTGAAGAGCCCATTAATGGGCTTAACGTCTGCTAGGCGCAGTCGATCAATATTATATCTAAGAAGCTTGAATGAAGTATCTAGCTGTGGTATCCCTCCCCTCTTCTCTGCCTGGCTAAGAATAGCATTAAAGTCTCCATTCACTATCCAAGGCAGATAAGGAAAATAGCTCCAGACATACCACAAATGTTCCCATAGCTTGTGTTATCTAGAGATATCCCTAGGTGCATAAACGTTAGTGACCAGGATCAACTCTCCACACTCCAGAGAGGAAGCAATCATAGAGAGTGCCGAGACACCAGCCATCTACTGGAGTGGCATGACCTTCCCAAGATCCCAATAGAATGCCACTCCCCCTACAATACCTCGAGCACCCACACACTGGCATTGCCCCCAGGCCCAAAACTTTGACATATAGCTGAACATAGCATCTACAGGGAGCTTTGTCTCTTGTACACATAGGATATCCAGAGAGTGCTCACCAACCAATTTCCACATAGCTCTTTGTTTGGGGATGCTATGCAATCCCCTTACATTCCATGACAGGACTATCATTGGTTGAATTGGGTGAAGTGTTCATCCAGGGTCTTGACTGCTCCTGATTTAACCAATAAGTCCCCTATGCATTGGATTTTCTCTTGATCTTTTTTGCACCATACTTTAGCTGGGGTGGTGATGGAGACTTTCTTAAATGGTCTCTGCATTAAACCCAATGCTAGCAATGAGCCCTTATCTTTCCAAGAAGTATTTGTGTCTTTCACCACATCGGCCCACCTGATATCCTTATTCTGGTGCTCTGATATGACTACCAATGCCCCTTCTTCCAATGCCATCACAATTTCTCTATTCATTTGAATCACCATGTCTTGGGTCTCGCTGGGGAGGGCACACTTCTCCTCACCCTCCACGGGTCCTTCCAGCTCCTTTGGAGGAATGCCATCCTCCATGGCCATGCTATCCAAGGTTTTGAACCGGTTAAACCCCAAATCTAGGGGTCTATCTTAGTTCCCTTGCTTCTACCCCCACCCTTTCAGACGGCGTCAAACTTGGGTAAAACCTTCATTATCTAGTCCATTGAAATCGGCCTGGCCATGAGATGGGTTAACCACATTCAAATGAGATTTTCCTTTTGACGCATTATCTGGGGCTACCTTTGATGAGCCCATTTGGGCCAAATGGCCTCCCTCATTGCCTCTACTAGACTCGACCCCATTGAATCACATAGCCTGGGGCATTAGCGATGCAAGTGACCATAAAACATGACAAATCTTGTAGCGAAAAGGTATAGCTTGATAATCAATTTGTTGGACCTAGGATGAGCCTCCTAGGTAGACTTCCAAAGTGTTTGGTAAAGGGTTATTCAAATCCATTTCAACATAAATTCGGGCATAGGAGATGAGTTTTCTATCCAGAGATTGGTGCACTATAGCAATTGGTGCTCCAAGTAGTGCAGCTATTTGACGGAGGATATCCTCTCTCCAAAATTCCAGAGGGAGTCTCAAAAGACAGACCCACACAGGCACGCGTGTAGGTAAATCCTCTATAGAATTGAATCTTGCATGCTAGGGTTTGATAAATAACCTAATTTGATCATAAAAATAGGGCCCTCCCTCAAATATTTGATTCCTATCAGAGACAGAGGAGAAGTTTACCAAGAAATAACTGTTTCTAGCCAGCATAATATCCATATCTCCATCTACCTACCAGGAACGACATAGCCACACTTCCAAGGCCATCTCGGATATCCGAATACCCATAAACTTTCATATCAGGGTATGGGCTGACAAATAGTCGACATCTTCCTTGACTGATTCTACAAGAATCACCAAAATGGGTCTATCCTGGGCCCGTGGAAAACAGCCGTTGATCTTAGAGACCCTGGGACGCCCATTAGCATAAAATGGTTCCTTACCTCTTAAAATCTCCTCCTACAGCGGTCGCGCACCACCTGAACACTCACCCGGGCTGTCCCTCTCCATTCCTTCTGCATTTAGTTTTTAATATGGAACTATTATTTCATTATTTTGTACCTTGTGTGGTTACCTTAAATCTTTTTCAGACACTTTACCAAGTACAACTCAATATTTTTTGTTCAGTGCTCTAGTAGAAGATATAAGATACAAATTCATTATGATTCTAGCTTGCTTATATATATATATATATATATATATATATATATATATATATATCCCAAATTAGGTCGGTTGTTAAAATAAATTATAATATATTGCTTTTAATCCAATCTATTATGCTAGCATCTTAATCCCAAAAGCTAATTTGAACACAATGATACAAGCATTGTGTAATATAGAACAATGAATTAAATTATCTTCTCAAGAACCTCGAAATATAATTAATATTTTACAGTTCAAATGAAAATTTACATAACCCTTTGTATTATGAAGTTTTTTCATACCCTTTGCCAATAAAAATTGTTGTTCTAAAGTTTGAATTATTCAATGGCATAAGATACCCTTTACACAATATGAAATCATTTTAATCCTTATCTAATTTTTATGCATAATAATAAACTATGAATAAAATCTATCATATTAACTTTAAAGATAATACTTTTGATGAAATCGACGTATTACTTCACTTCATTTTATAATAATTTTGTAGCTCACTTTTATATACAAATTAAAATTTAAGTTAAATTTATAAAAATTATTCAAATTTAAAAATAACACAATAAAAAAAACAACAACAACAACAACAACAACAACAACAACAACAACAACTACAACTACTACTACTACTACTACTCACTAATTACCTAAAAATAAATTTCAAAATAAACATTATTCATTTTACATGTTTTTAAAAAAGTAATCTTAAACACTTAGCGCAATATTTTCATGACCTTTATGTGCTTAAGCACTATGAGACAACTTTAAAAATAAATATAATGTTGGGACCGATTCCCATCCCTATATTACACAAAAATTTTAATGTACAATAAATTTCAAAGTCAAAAATAATGAAAATGTTGTTCCACCTAAGAATGATGCCAGTGTATGGTAAATGTGGAGGAGCAACCAACGAGTAGGCTGGTCTTATTTATTCAGTTTTATTATGAGAAAGAGAAAGTACACTATCTATATTTCATTATTTTTTTAAGTTTTAAATACTAATTTTAAATTATTGAAAGAGGAATAAAAAGTTTATCTTATAAATTGTAAACATTCAAGATTCATATTAGATGAATACAATTTTAAAATATTTTTAAGTTAGTCATTCATCTATCAAGATTACTCACAATAGTGTTTTATTTATTTATGAACAACATTTTGTATAGTTTAGAAATTTGTTTTAATCGATGTATAATTTATTTATTTATGAAGAGCATTTTCTATAGTATAAAAAATTGTTTTGATCAATGTATAATTTATAGGTGAAGTCTATGTCATTATTTACTTATATTGTGTTATTTTTAATGTTCCAAAAAATATTCTTAATTTTATCATATTTGACGTAAAAAATTAATCTTCTATTCTTCTTAATTTTCTTATTCTCAAACTTTCAATTATTTTTATTATAAAAATTTATTTAAACCTTTATAAACATTCTTATATATTAATATTATATAATCTCTTTAGATTATCATTGTAAATTATATATCTAAAATTACAAACTTTATTTATCAACCATTAAAATTATTATTTATTTTTTATATTTATATTTCAATTGTATAAAAATCAATACTCAAACTTTATATAAAAAATAATTTATTCCAGTTATAGAATTAAATAAATTTAAATGTTATTTCATAAACATTAAGGTTTTATATAAAGGTTTCATATGAAACTACTAATAAATTTTCAATTTTATTTATGAATCAAAGTATATATATATATATATATATATATATATATATATATATATATATATATATATATATATTAATGAATTATTGTACATTTATTATTCATCTATCGGATTGCTATAAAAAGTTGATTGCAACACCTGTGATGGTCACTGTCAACTATATGTTTTGGATCCCACTCACACATGTTGTGATACACATTTATGTAATTTAACCGTTTATATAATTTAACATATAATAATGTTCTACGAAACATCATTCATTAGTAGCAAGGATGACAATAAAAATTTCTAACATTATATCTAAATTGCCTCGCCACCACCTTCCCCGCTGCAAAGAAGAAAAAACCAAAAATTAAAATAAAAAATAAAAATAAAAATAAAATTAAATAAATATTAAAAAAACTAAACTATAACACCTAATATTATATAAACAAATTCAAAATTTATAAATGAGATTGTATGTTGTATATGTTTAATTTTTAGTTTAGAAAAAATTGTAAGGTGTTCCTGCCATTTTTATGGTAATGCCATCAAATTATGATGTTATTCAAATGTCTTCATTTTTTTTAATTTTTAATTTTTAAATAGTTTTTATTAAATGATTATTTAGTTGCAAAACAAAGTTCTCTGTTGTTGCCCTGTAAAACATTTTCAATAAGTATTGTCAAGATTAATTAAGTACAAATTTATGTTAAAATGGTCTCGAAAATTTTGAAATGTGATAATAATATATTAAAAAAGAATAAAAAATAAATAATGAAAAGGAATTTTAAAAAATTTATTGATTGATTGTAACATGTTTTTCATTCCCTGAATATAATTTGTAAATCTTTATTTCAACTTCTCATCTCTGAAAATCTCTCTCCAACAACTCTTATTTCTATTTTATAAATAAAGATTCTATTTTTTCTATTTATGTTCCATAAAACCACCTGTAAAATGAAAATAATTACAACTGTCCCTTTGATAAAACCAAGCTCGAAACAGATACTAACCACTTCAAGCCACCTGTTTTTTAAAATAAACCCCCAAAATGATTACCAGATTTTTAATAATTGATAGAAACAGTTATCTATTTATGAATTATAGAGGACCCTCTTAATCATAAGAAATAATATTGGGTAAAATGGTTCAAACTTCGCAAGCAAACATAAAATACCTGGGCTGAAGTCAAGATAGATGGCGTGTTTGCCTACCATTTAGAAATAATATATGATTTTCTTTTTTCTACACTGCAATTTGTATTGCTTCTAATCAAAACATTAATAGAAATGTTTCCACATATTCTCGTTTGCATTTGACTGATTGGGGAATAATCTCAAAGTCGTCGGTGTTAAAATTTTAATGCTTATTCTCCTAAAATTTATCTGATTCCATTCTGACCCAATTTTTAAATTGAGACAATTAATTAAAAGGGATCACATATTCAACTGAAAATCTACGCAACTTTCAAAGGTTGCATAAATATCGTCAGAGCCGCCCAACAGAAAATGATTTGGCAAAACTTGAAAATAATGTCACACAATAAAAAGATGAACATGAATTTTGTTTTTTAAACCGATAACTAAATAATAATAATGATTATCAAACATAATAAAGATAACTTGTTACCTATGTACATCCTTGTTTCATCTTTACATCCTTGCCCTCTCAATTAAAGAGAAAATACATCTCTCCAATAAAGAAACAATAATACTAAAACATGCATATAGTCAGAACTCTAAATGATATGTAAAAGCTCGATAACAATAAATTCACCACCGTATATATAATTTATCTAAATCCAAATGACAATCCATTAAAGAAACACTTAACACTAAATAAGGCATACAGTTAGAACACTAAATGACAGGGAAAAGCTCCGTAACAATCCATTCACCGCTGTACATATAATTTGTCTAAATCCAAGTGCCCAATAAAATCTACGAATCTGGAGATACACTGACCAAAGATTTTGTGAAAGGTGCAGCCACTCGCAGAGCAGAGCAGAGTCAGTTGTCATAATAGGCCGCTGTAAGACTGTTCCACGGGATGTTACTACTGTTTTCATAATTTGCAGACCAGGGATGATGTTGCATATAAGCTTCTCTCCTGTGAGTCGGGGGCATGTCTGAAGTAGTCCTCCACAGATAGGAGTAGAGTCTGCGAGCTAAAACAGAAAATTGGATGAGCATTAAGGGTATGTTTCTGGTGCAGGCAGGAAGGTATGAAACGGAAAAACACGACAACAAATCAAACATGTTGAAATGCTTAGACTTGTAAATCACTCCCCACGTATGGCTGTCAATATAAATTTTCCTGAATCAGAGAACCAGTTTAAGATGAAGAAGTGAGGTTTACCCACACCACCTGCCGTGATGACGGAGGTCATTGTCGGATGTTACTTTTATTATTTTTAATGTTATGAAAATAGTTGCATCATATTCTCCATAGGTGAAAATTATTTTCTTATGAAGCAAGCTAAAGTAAAGCAATTCGCACAAACAACAAGAAGTACCATGGGTCCCACCCACGAGCACTCACATCTTTTAGGATATAGAAAGGGATGCTGCATTTAATTAAGCCGAAGGTGTCTTTCAATCACAATTATAGAAGGGGAAGAATATTCATCATAGATATGGTGAGGTTTATTATTAAACACTCAAATCGTTTAGGATACAAAAGGGACATTGCGTTTCATTAAATTAAATGTGTCTTTCAATTACAATTATAGAAGGGGAAAGATATACATCATAGATATAGCGAGGTTTACCATAAAGTTATTTTAGGTTTGAGTTATAAAAGACGACACTTAGATTGTGGCCACGTAATATATATATTACGTGGCCACAATCTAAGAGTCGTCTTTTATAACTCAAACCTAAAATAACTTTATGGTAAACCTCGCTATATCTATGATGTATATCTTTCCCCTTCTATAATTGTAATTGAAAGACACACACACACACACACACACACATATATATTAATTACGTGGCCACAATCTAAGAGTTTATAACTCAAACCTAAAATAACTTTATGGTAAACCTCGCTATATCTATGATGTATATCTTTCCCCTTCTATAATTGTAATTGAAAGACACATTTAATTTAATGAAACGCAATGTCCCTTTTGTATCCTAAACGATTTGAGTGTTTAATAATAAACCTCACCATATCTATGATGAATATTCTTCCCCTTCTATATATATATATATATATATATATATATATAAGGATGTAAGATAATGATATTTATTATAAATAAATTTTAAGAGTGTGTAGTGTACGAAGTAAGATAATGATATTTATTATGAATCTTATATACTTTGAAACATATGAAAAAGAAAAATACTTAACTAGATATTGACAAAAATTACACACACACACACACACACACACACTATTATAAATCATAGAACCCTAAAACGATTTATATGATTAATTATTTATGTATGTCTAATATTAGACAAAATATTAAATATGTAATATATAATATTATATATTCATATGTATTTATAGTATTAATTTATGCACTATCATAAGTCATAAAACCCTAAAAAGATTTATATGGTTAATATTATGTTTAATATTAGATAAAATATTAAATATGTAATATATATGTAATTATCTTTTCTTTCTTTTATATATATATATATATATATATATATATATATATATATATATATAAGTTTTTTTTAACAATATTAAAGCAAGGTGAATGATTAACAATTGTTCAAAAATGTGAGCAATGAGATCAAATTTGTGGTTAGAAGACATGTCACAATTAAAATTTAAATTGATCTACTTTCAACATGTTTGTTTTGAATATTGACACTTTCCAAAAAGAAAACACAGAGGTCTCGAGTGGATTATTTGTATGGTCCATAAAAAAATTAGTGGGCAAAATGAGAGTGGAATAAATTATTGGAGTTTATGATTAAGTGCTTCTACTAATTATTTTAGTGGCATTGCTCATTTTTAGTGTTTTTAATGATGAGTTGATAAAATATTTTTTTTAGATTCTCATAATTATTTTATTTTTATTTTTGTGTTCATTAATTTTAGTATTATCTTATTTTAGTCTTTTTGAGATGGATTCTAGGGTTGGTTAGAGATGCTTTTTGAGCTATTTGTTGATGAGGATATTCATTTTCATAGTTTTTTTGATCTATTTAGGGTCATGTCACAAAAACACTACACCCAATTTATTTCTAAAGTATCCTTCATGTTGTAACTAAAGTAAAATTACATTCAATTTTATACTTTCCTTTCAAAAAAATTAAAAGTTTCAATATAAAATGTAAACTAAAGCTAAAAAAATTTGGAAAATTTTAGTACTCTTTATCCCAAAATGTTCTATGGGACATGTGTCACACAACGTCAACAAGGAAATTGAGAGTGGCATGAGAACCTTTCATGGCAAACACAGTTGGGTCATAAGCCTTCTCCAAGGGAGCAATAAATGAAATGTAGAATATTTTGTTCTTTTGTATTCTAGCTATAAAAAAATGCTACCAATTTCTTCTTGATGCAACAACTCAAGTAAAATTTGATTGAATTTTATACTTTCCTTTTGAAAAATTGCTAAATTTTTCAATATAAAATTTAATTTAAAGCTAACATAAACTGGGAAAATTTTACTAGATACTGGCTTGAGAGATTCTCATGGAGAAGTTAGGTGGGTCAGATAATAATAACCAATATCTATTGATTTTATGATGATTGACCTAGAGAGTGCTCTTCAAAATCCATTCACTATAAACCTTTATTTGAGAAAATTAAAGGAGGGAATGAATTCAAATGTACAAAATATCAGAGAAGATTTTATCACAAGGGTTAAATATTACAGTTAACATTCATATAATCCACCAAGGTTCAACTCCTACTAATATTTTACATTATAAATTTACTAAATTTGAATAAAATAAAATTTTGTTTTAGCGAAAAATAAAAAGCAAGAAGGTTTTAATTGTAGAATTTTCCTTTCATAATACTATGAGTATCTTCATCCATTCATTTAACTTAAAGCTATCGTAGAAATAAATAAAAACTAACTACTAAAAGAAATACGAGATCACAAAAAACAATTTATTTAAACTAAGTAAGAGAGGAGAATAAGCAAGCAAATTGGATTCTTGTTACACAATTAAAAGAAACACATAAAACTTAAAAAGACAACATACCACAACACATGATTTACATGGGGAAAAAAATTTGGGATAAAAACCAAACAATTCAAAGTAGCTTAATGTATTCTTTCAAATCAATAATATTACAACACACTTGCAGAGCAACCCTTCACAAGAGCACCACCAGTATACTACACAGGAGAGAATCTAGTTCAACAGAGCTTCAATGCCTTTTCACAACTATCTATCTTACAAGATTATAAAAATCTTAGCTACTTTATTAAAATTACAAAGGATAACACTTCTTACTTATAGAATTTACAAAGAACATTGCATAATTAAGAAACTTAATGGGAAAGGGAAAAAATTTGCCACCCTTTAGTGGCACCCCTATTTATCAATAGTAATATGCTTATAGTCTTGTGCTTTGGTAAAAAATGGATCCTCTGCTTGTGACACATCATCCTCCACTCTCACAAGCCTCCAAAACCATGCCCCACTCTCACATGTGCCTCTAATATGGAATAATAAATTGTTCCCCACTATCTCATGTGACTCCACATGCTTTCAAGAGATTCTCCATCAACTTTGACTTCTCCTTTCACTCAAGATCATGATGCCAACTAAGAGGTGTACTACATATCCATATTTACCATTTTTCACATAAATCAAAATCATGTACATCATAAAAGATCACAATTTGTCTAATTAGTGGAATGGTACACCCCATTTCCACTCACATGCACTTACATCATATAGATTCCTCTATGTGCCATACCAACTCATCACAAGCAACATCAACACCTGCATTAGCTACCACATCACTTGCATAGTCATTGCCAACACACCACTATCACATCATCATATGAATAGTGACTATGATGAGTAGCTCATGAATAGTTTCTTGTGAATAGTGTTGTGAATAGTATCTTGACTTGCCAAGGTTTAGACACCTCAATTCCCAACATTCTCTCACTTATCAAATACCTTGAAAGACCCAAAGGAACCATGCAAACATAAACTTAAAATCTAGGGGCAAAGATGCCCATAGACTCCAAACACCATCTAAACTTCTTTTTGCTCATAGGCTTAGTCAATGAATATGTAACATTGATTAAAGTATCTTCCTTTACAAGTTTTACCTTACCATATTCGGCCATGTCTCTGAAAAAATGATATTGCACACCAATATGTTTAGTCTTGGCATGAAAATTCATGTTCTTTGTTAGGCAAATATCATTCTAACTATCATAATAAACTATCATTCTACACTATTTCAACCGAGTATATGAACACAATCTCTGAAGCTAAATGGCTTGTTTACACATGTGAGTATCTATCAAATACTCTACCCCTATAGTGGGAGAAGTTACTATAGCCTATCAGTTACACATCCAACTTATTGCACCATAAATAAAATAAAATCATAAGCACTGGTGGATCTTCTATTATCAACATCACATGTCCAATCTAAATGCACATAACCAAGAATGTTAAGAGGATGTTTGTCTCCAATCATGTTACCTTTTTAACTACATATAATAACATAAGGAATACTCTGAGGTACTCCAAAAAAATATAAATACCCTTTTAACTACATTCTAATGAACTCTACAATGATTAGACATATAATGGGAAAGAACACCAACTACTTGGGTAATATTTGGTCTAGTACAGACTATAGCATACATCGGAATTCCAACAACACTCTCATAAGGCACTCTTCTCATGTCTTCCATCTTTGGTAGGGATGTAGGACATTGTGCAATAGACAACTTCATTCCAACATAAAAATCAACACACAATGATTAATATTCATACATGTTAATTTTTTGTAAAATTGAATGTATATACTTACTCTAGCCAAGCCATAGCTTTCTATTCTATTTATCTCTTCAAATTTCCATCCCAAGAATGTTTATTGCATCACCAAGATATTTCATATTAAATTTTTCTAAGATTTGAGATTTATGCTCTAAAATAAAAACTTTCCCATTACCAACATGATGCAGAAAAAATGGGCCAACCTTCTAGAGGCCATAACTTTTGACCAGTAGCTCCATTTGAGCTCTTCCACATGCCAAAATGATTATCTCAAAATGTTTGTTACTGTCCTAGGAGTTCTATATGACTAGGGTTGTTTTTGATATTTTTATGAGCCCACATGTGATCATCTAAGGGTCTAAAATTACAATATAATTAATTTTTAGGAATTTTCTATTTTCAGAAATTGTATATTTTTAGGTCTAGATGTCAACTTTAGTTGCATTTTGTTTGATAGGTTAATTTTAGCATTTAGGATGTTTTAAGAGATTTTTAGAGCAACACACACTTGCATGTGAACATACTATAAATAGTAGTTGCAAAAAATAGGCATTTTTTAAGATTTTATTCTTTTTTGAATTTTGCATGTCAACTCTGAATTTTGAGTTGAGGATTTTTTAAGCATGGTTTGGGTTTGTAATTATTTCAGGGAATTCAATATGAATCAATTATGAGTATTAATTCAAAATCTTGGCCTATTGTAAATTTATTTATCTTGATAGTTTTTGGGTTCACTACAACATATAACATAGCATCAATGTACGAGGCAATAACTAGGAAATGATGACCATAAGTTTTATAGAAAACACAATGATCAGATTTAGACAGCTAAAACCCCAAACATAATACATCAATATCAAATTTATGGTACCACATCTTAGGATTGTACTTGATATCATACAAGGATTTCTTTAACTTGTAAACCAAATTTATTTTACCTTTCACCATGTAATTCTCTAGCTGTGTTGTATAAATCTCCTCCTCCAAATCACCATAAAGGAAAGTAGTCTTCACATCCATTTTCTCAATATCTAAACCATAAGTTTCTCTAATAAAAAGCAAGAATATAATGGATGTTATTTTAACAACATGAGAAAATATCTCATTGTGATCAACACCCTCAACCTGAGAGTAACCTTTTGCAACTAGTTGAGATTTGTACTTCTCATTGCTACCATTTGAACCAATATTTTTATTGAACACCCATTTTTATCTAATAGGTTTATGTCATTCAGGTAATGGTACAAGGCCCATGTATCATTATTTTTCAAAGGTTTCATTTCCTCTTCCATAGTAAACATACAATAATCTGCATCAATCATACCCAAAGATTCTTCTACAGATCTTGGTTCATCAATGTTAGTACTCAATATATATATATATATATATATATATATATATATATATATATATATATATATATATATATCTCCAATCATCAAAAGAATAACTTTTCAATGGTTTTCTACACTTTGTAGACCTTCAAACAAGTTGAGTTGGATGTTCTTATTCATGTACCTCCTCTTAAAAATATTCAGAGCTTGACGATCTCTACTCAAATTCTTGTATCTGTTGTGACCTCAACTCAAATTTCTTATGCATAGGAGGAAGTTAAATCACATCTTTCTTTTATGTTTTCTTTAGCTATAATATAACATAATAAATCTTAATTTCAACAAAAATGACACTTCTAGATTATAATGCCTCTTATGGTACCATATCCTAAAGCTTGTATCATTTTAAACCATAGTTATACCCAATGAAAATATCTTTCATAGCCCTATTCTCCAACTTTGTTGGCTTCTCTTTTGGCACATCTGCATATGTCTTGTAACAAGAAACTGTAAGATGTCTCAATGAAGGTTTATGTCCATACCTCCATAGCCATTTTATCGACATGATCTTATGTATGAGAAATGTTGATTAGGTATCAAGTAGTAGCTACATCTTTAGCCCAACACCTTTGTTTAAGTCTAACACCACTAAACATACTCCTAACCCTCTCCATCAATACCATGTTCATTCTTTATGCAACTCCATTCTAGTACAATGAATATTGAGTTGTCTTCTATTTATGTATACCATAATATTTATGAAATCTATCAAAATCATTAGAGCAAAACTATCTATCAAAATCATTAGAGAAAAACTCGATGCCATTATCAGTTCTCAAACACTTAATCTTATTTCTAGTCTATAACTCAACCATCGTTTTAAACTCTTTAAAGTAATTAAAAACTTCATATTTACTCTTTATAAAATAAATCCATTTCCTTCTACTTTAATCATCAATAAATGAAACATAAAATGTGGATTTTGAAATCTAAGGAACATTAATAGGACCAAATACATTAGAATGAATAAGATCCAACATATCACATGATTTATGAGAACTCAAGTAAAATTGAATGCAGTTTTGTTTACCAAAAACACAATGCTCATGGAAATTAAATTCAATATTGCAATTAATCAAACCTTCAACAACGTTTTTATTTTTCAAGGCACTAATACTTTTTTATTTAATGTGGCCAAGTCTCTAGTGTTGTAACATAGTCTTCTCTTAAAGTAGTTTTAACTCCATATAATGAGCACCCTTAAGTACCCAAAAACCATGACCATGTCCAAAAATAGTGATTACCTCTTTATCTAATATATTAGTCTTAGATGTAGTATTCATATAAGTACTATTACACTTAGCTATGCATGCATAAAGCTTTTATAAAGTGTCAATCCTAAAAAACTTTAGTTATCACCATAACACCTCTAACCAACTTAGATCCTACTTTAAAAAATACAACCTGAACACCTACATATATTAGGATGCTCATAGTTAATAAATTGTGAGCTAGCCTTGGGATATATAACACACCATCAAAATGTTTATTCCTTCGATCTAGAAATCTAATTTAACTCTACCATGGTCAATGATGGTTAGAAGAGAATCATCATTAAAGTAAACCTTACCTCCATAAAAATATTCATACATAGAAAACAAATTTCTATTGTAGGTCATATGGTAAGATGCACATAAATCAATTAACTATGCATCATTACCTGCATGGGTTCCTAAAACTGCAATGAAAGCATCACTACCTTCCTTCTTAGACTCAGAATTATAATTATATTTATAATTCTTCTTTTCCTGTTTACACTCTTATCAGTAGTGACCATTATTACCACAATTCCATTATCTCACTTTGGGTATTATAGGAGATTTGCATCTCCTTGTGAAATTGGATTTAGTATTTTCATGTTTCTCATTCTTCTTGAATCTTTTTTATATCTTCTTCCAACATGCAAGGCCTCTCAAGCATTGATATAAACATTGCTTATCATTTTTTTAGAAATAAAAAACCTATAGATTCCTCAAATTTCAAGGTTATATAAGTACGCCCTATAACCATAACAAGAGAATCTCATGAGTTAGGCAAAGAACAAAGAAAAATATGACATCTCTCTTCCTCATCCATTTTAAAACCATGTGATACTAATTGAGCCATCAACATATTAAATGTTTCTAGGTGGTATGGAATTTATCCACCTTCTTCCATTCTTAAAGAATATAAATTATTTCTCAAGAATATTTTATTAACAAGAGATTTAGATTGGTAGATATCACCTAGTTTCTTCAACAACTTCTTTGTTGTGGTGTCTTTATGGACATTAATCAATATTAAATCTACCAAGAATAATCTGATGAGACCTTTAGCTTCTCATTCGATAACATCATACATAGATTCTTGATCTAGATCTATAGGTATTTGAACATTTTCATAAATGGCATCCCATACGACATGGTCAATCAACATATCTTCCATCTTTAGCTTACACATCTAAAAATAAAACTTTTCAACATACATTCTCCCTGATGTACTTACCATTTTAAAATTCTTGCAACATAAAATGCCAAATATCTCTTGCATGAGCTCCCAGTCAAAATTGGATTAGTTGAAAAAGTCCAACAAATTGATAGCTATAACCAAAATATGCTAGGATCTAATACATCTGTAAATGAATATGAGATCATGGAAATAATTCCTTTACACTAATTAAGAGAGGATAATATGCAATAAAATAGGATTTTTGTTACATTATTAAAAGAAACACATATAACTTAAAATAAAAACATACCATAACAAGTGATTTACATGGCAAAAAACTTTTTTGGGATAAAAAATCAACACCCCAAATCAGCTTAATGTATTATTCAAATCACCAAGATTTTAACACACTTTTAGATCAAGCCTTCATAAAGGCACCACCACTATACTACATAGGAGATAAACTGGTTCAATAGAGCTTTAGTGCCTTTACACAAATCTATAGCTTACAAGCTTATAAAAAGCTTAGCTACTTTCATACAATTACAAAGGAGAACACTTCTTACTTATAAAAGATATAAATAATATTGCATAATGAGGAAATTTAATGGGCAAGGCAATATGTTCACCATCTTTTAGTGGAACCACTATTTAGCAATAGTAACATGCTTGTAGTCTTGCAGTTTGGTCAAAAATGGATCCACCACTTGTGACACATCATCCTCCACTATCACAAGCCTCCAAAACTACATCCCACTCTCACATGTGCATCCAATCTCAAATATTAACTTGTTCCCCACTATCTGATGTGACTCCACCTAATTCCAAGATATTCTCCATCAAATTTTGAATTTTCCCTCCAATCAACATCATGAGGCCCACTAAGATGTATGCCCCATTTACATTTTTATCATTTTTTAGCTAAAGCAAAATGATGTACATCACAAAGGACAATAATTTATCTCCTTATTGAAGTGGTATGCCTCACTTCAACTCACATGCACTTAAAACATGTATATTATTATATGGGTCATGCCAACTCATCACAAGAGAAATCAACACTTGCATCACCTACCACATCACTTGCATAATCATTTCCAACTCACCACTACCACCTCATCACATGAATAATGACTATGAATAGTATCTCATAAAGAATATGCTTACTTGTCAAGGTTGAGACACCTCAATTCTAAACACTTACCACCCACTCGATTTTGTTTATTTAGAGGGGAAAATAGCAAAAGCATTTGTAAAATTATATTATGTTCCAGGGAATTTAGAGATAATGCTTAGGTTATACAACATAAATGAGAAATTAATCTGGAAAAAAAACACTTGTTTATTAATTTATTACACATGTGTTTTGGTTACAATGCTACTTTATGGAATTACAAAAGTGGTCTTTGTTACAATTTTATTGCTACTATGCATCCTCACATAATATTCATCGATTTGTATGCAACCAAAATATCTCTGGAGATTACAAACTTATGGTTTTATTTGCCAACACTTATCATTAGATGCTTCTATTTTTCTTATTTAAATATATTGTAAATTACATATTTCCATAAATAATTTATTAATTAGCCAATAACATTTTATGAAATAGTTATTTAAAAAAACTATAAAATATTTTTTTCCCATTCACATTAAGCAAATGGAACTATACTCACATGTTATTAGAAAATTTCAAATGGACATCTGAATTAATTCGCTTACATGAAATATATAGTAATTGGTAGGTACTAATAACACAAGAATAAATCACAATGCTACATATGTCACCATTTTTGTAAAAAGTGACAATGGAAAATAACATAACTGATATTCCAAAACACCTTTCATTTATGTTTTTTTTTTTCATTAAAATTGAAAAAATTGTAATATAATTTATAAATTATTGATCGACATTTAATCATTTATTGTTGTGCAATCTTCAAATATTTTTAAATATCATGGATAATGAATTGACATGGTTAGAAAATGATTCATATGAATCAAATAAGTGTTACAAATTTTCATATGTAAATTTTTATTGTATTTAATGAAATAGAGTTTGCATTAATAATATAAATATATTTTAGTTATAAGCTTATTCATAAAAATGTTTTGGTGGTAAGAAGGTATGATACAATCGTAAACTATGTCTAGCCTAGGAAATAAAAATGAGGCAAAAACATTAAGGAGCATAAAACTAGATTTATCCTAGAAAAGTTATACAACTTAAAAAAAGGAGACACTTAAGCAATAAAGATAAATAGACCAGTAGAGGAGTCATCATGATCAAGATGATCACCCCATTTGGAACTTATAATATCTTTCTCTTCAATAAGAGGCTTCCAGCTAGAATTAGTGGCTTGATGATATCAATCATATTTCACCTCAATATATTGTACATTGTAGTGGGGATAAATAGCCACATCAAGCCTAGGGAAGACTTTATCTAGAGGTAGTTTCCTATAACCTTGTGAACTCTCAAGTGAGAGAATACACCTATGCTAGCTCATAGGAGGTAGGGGTACCCACCCCTAAGCTTCAAAAGAGAGGATAAGAGCACCAAAATCTATGCGAGGTTCATTGGATGATCATGGAACCGTGACAGAGAACCAATATCATAGTTGTGAGAACATTGGTGAGAATGACTATGGTGAGGACCACCCTAAGAGTGGCCACTTCCACCTCTTGTCAGTGAGTTCCATGAAAGAGAAGGTGGGACATGAGAAAAATTACAAGGTCATTAACCCAACGATGATGCAAAACCTATAGGTAATCTAGGTGTATAGACACTTTATTAGTTTGCAATTGAATCTGTAGAAGCACATTAAAAATAACCATAGCCTTATTATACATAGAAAAGTGAATGCTAGTAGAAAAATTGTATAATAAAGGTAAATTACTATTTTTCAATATTCAAAATATAATTTATACTCCTAAATCATGGTATAATTTGGTGAACTAAGGGTTAACTTACATGTTGGCACCCATAAGACTGTGAAACTAGCTAAAAGGGTCTAGGTGATAAGGCCAAAAAAAGTCATGTATCCAAACTTGGGTGCTCTAAAACTTGAGGTAGAATTATAAAATGTGCATGATAGTTTCCAAATGCTTGTAAAAATGTAATTGGGGATGAAATACACATAAATTAATTAGCCTCCTATGAATGGGAATCCCTTGAAGGAGTAAACACAAGGCAAAGTGGACTAACATAGTCTTAACACATGTCTCCCACATTGTCTATAATCATCTTATATAAATAGAAGGGGGATTGAATATTCCATTTATAGTATGTAGATATTATTATCAATAATAGGCAAATGTAAATAAATCCATTCATAGTATTTCTAAGTATTATAGTTATTAAAATAAGTATCAACATACCATTTCAAATCTTTCCATCAAGGGCATGGAAAATTGAGTGTGATATTTTGAAGTAGTTTTGTTGGTATAATTACTACTATTTCATCATAAGATTCTCTATTAGTAGCTAAAAAATTATACTTAATTGTGAATTCATTCCATCAGATCCAAAAGTGAGTGAATTTGTAAAACAAATATAACACTATATGAATTCTTGTAGAGAAGACTTTGAGGGAATGTATCAAAGTAACCTCTTCAAGAGTAATTGTATGAAATATAATGATAGGGGACCACCATAGGGAGTGTTGATTAATAAAAAAATCATCCTAAAACCCAAATATTTTACATTATAGCCAATGCTTGAATTTTTCCCATGTTTTCTATATACTCTATGTCACAAATGACCCCACAGTTTTCATCAACACAATAAGAGTGAGGTGGTTAGTAATGTTGATGCCTTTTTATGTTACCCACCCATAAGGGGAACTTTGATTAATGTAATTGTGAATGATCACCTTCCAAGATTTAATTACTTCAATGGCCAAGACAATCCATTTGACATAGAGAGTTGGGCCTTAATGTGATGAATTGTTTAAGACTATACCACTCAACTCCTAAGGAAGGCATCGATAGTCCTAGGCCACCATATGAAAACTTGTGATAGTGGAAGAGTTAGCCAAATTGAAGGATCTTATAATATTTTCAATCTATTGACTGACTACTTCAAAGGAACCCAACATGATTCATCAGACACATGGGTGGCCATAATCACTTTGAAATAAATTTATAATTTATCAACTAGAAATAAGGTTTGGTGATCCAATAAAATAACTTATTTTCCACCCTATCCATAAAATTTTCAAAAAATGTAAAGGGTAAGGCCTAGAATGCAAAAGGGATGTCCAAAACCTTAAATACTTTATCATGTTGAAGTAATTTACACTCATATCAAGCCATCTAGAGAGGTGCAATAGGAAATATAATCTGTAACATTAGGTTTTATTCCATTAGATGGAAGAACCAAAACCAAGATAAAAAATATCAAGGCAATGTATGGTGTTAGTAATATTATCCTCATCTTCAAAGAGAGAAAAGAAGGAATCATTCAAAAAATTCCCATTAAGAAGGTGCAAGGGTTCATCAGGTGGAAAATGAATTCCATAGACAAGGCCTTTAAATTTGGAATTAACAACAATATAGTTGACTCCTTCAGAAGTAATAGCTTAAAGATCTAGATCCAATAGACAACCATATTTATTGGATGTGAAAAGACAAAATTAATTTGATCTATCTCCATTAATAGAGAGAAAGGTTGAGGCATCGACAAGGAACAGACAAACCAATTATAATAAGGCAGGGATAAAACCCATAGATTGCAACATAGCCATAATAAATGGCCATTTGATACTATCATAGTTATTTTTAAGTCAATTTTTATAAACATGGCCTTCTGATTAGAATAAAGAGCCCATTTCATGCCTTCCCAAACTACAATAACATTATTCAGGATATATATATATATATATATATATATATATATATATATATACCATGTCTACTTGGGTTGAATAATTAAATGTGGTATGTAGTGTACATTTAGAGCTAATGATTTAATGATAATCTTCTAGTATATATTAAGCAGGGTAATTGGACAACAATTATAAATAATTTTGGGGTCACTTGCTTTTAATATGAACTTGATATGTCCTTTATTAATACTTGGAACCAAAGAATTGTTAGACAAAATTTGGCTACCATGAATGAGGATCATTCAAAAAATTTATGTAATTGATCTTAACTTTGTCAATATCCATTATGAAGGTATTGTATTAGTCATTAATTATCTAGGATCATAGATAGTGTGTCTTCCTTGGAAACTTAAAAGGTCATTTAGGATGGTGTTGTTGGTAGTTAGGTCAAGTTAGTTTGTCTTGTCATCAAATTGTCATTATTTATGGTTTTCATTTTGTGTTTAGCATTCTATAAGGTAAGTTTGACAAAGTTAAAGTTAAGTGTGAAATTATGTCAAAGTGGAGATCAAGAGACAAGGTACCGAACCTTCAAAGATAACCATTGACTAAAGCTGACCAAATTGGTCAATGAAGTAAAAATTAGTAAGTGGATCACATTGTTTTTAGGGAAATTTGGTGAGTTTAAGATAGTTTTTAACAAGATTAAGGTATTTTATTACTTTAGTCTTATTATCAATGCCAATGTTTAAATGATACTTACTAGTAAGGGGAAAATATGAAGGTTTTATACTTGTATAGAGTTATATTTTAAGTCACCTAACACCTTGGTAATGAAAATATGTTGTATATGTTTGTACACATCCTTTATGTGTGTTAAATAACTATTTTTAAATGTTGGAGTCTTACTTGTAACTACTATCCATCATTTCTAATGTCAAAATGAATAGTTGTTTAAAGAGCTATAGGGGATTAGAAGTGTGAAAGTTTTTGGCAATCCCTTCCACGTCCATCAAAGGTAGGGGAAGATGAAGAGTCATTTGGTTCACCATCTCCAATAGTTTTAAATGGTAGAACAATAAGAATCTTGGAAGAAACATGTTTCTAGAGGTCTATTATAGAGTGTTTTGGTTAGTTGGAAAGGTAAAAACACATCTAAGGGTACCCATGGTATTTTCCAACCAAAATCCAAGAATACAAAAGAGTTTTAGAGATAAATAATGAAAAGACCCACTCCATTTCTCCATCAATATTCTTGGTAGGTCAAGAAAGGCAACCAGTTTGTCAATCTTACTCTCAAAAGAAAGAAATTTGGAACCCAAGATATTGGCCATAGGAGGGGATCCTAATTCCATTTCACTTTGTGGAACTTTTTTTCTAGTTAGGCTCCTTAATTTTATGAACAATCGTTAAAAAGTTAATGTGTAGGAAAAAGACTCAAAACCCCATCAGGGTTAGTTTTATCCAAATGTAGGGTTATGAAGCTTAAATAATGTATTAAAATTATTTTTTAAGGTATATTTAATACTCCTCTACTTATTTCACTCATGTTTCTTCATGATCATGTTTGGAGTAATGCTAAGTAGACTTAACATGCTAGTTTAAGCATGGTAGTCAAGTTTGCAAAGGATATGAAGTATCTTAGTGTATGTGATGGAGATAAATGAGAATTTAGAAGTGAATTAAACTTTATAAATCCTGTGCAACCATATTCATACATTACTAAATCAAAATACTTTAAATAAAATGGTTAACTATGTTTGCACAGGTTGAATTATTGGAACTAGCTACCTTGGTGGAGTACCTTTATCAAATGTGAATATATAGTCATTAGTCAATACCTTTGAAGGATAAAAACTATATAAAATTGAATTTGAGATAATAATCAAGAGGTATTAAAAATTATCATACATTTAATTTATATTTTCCAATGTCTTCCTTCAATCCTAATCAAAAAGAGGATTGTGAGCCTACAGGTCTTCAAACATGTAGGTCACTATTAGCACACAAATGGTTATATAGATATGCATATGAATTATTGATAACATGTTAAAATTAATGAATTTTTTTATAAAATATATAAATAAGTTGAACTTGATTACTTAGACCATTAACCCACTTTGCAACTCAAGTGAACTGTGTGTCTAAGAATAGACTATGTAAACCTAATGAAAGATTATGAGGATTTCAACTAGATATCTAGGGAGACTTTAACACTAGGGAATGGTGGAGAAAAATTAAAATCAAGGATTTTATTTAATATATATTACCTTAATTGGTTATTTATGTTAGAAAATACCAAACATAGGAAAAAGAAGGTTTTTAGGCCTAATGACTACCTACATGCCTTTAGTAGGCGACAAGAGCAAAAGAACACAAGTTGATAATGATATGTATGAATAAAAAATGTATTAAGGGTAAAAATAAATTTTTTTTAAGGTTTTAAGTGGGACAATCATATCAATAAAATTTGAATAGTTTTGGAAGACTCAATTTGCCAAGACTACAACTAAGAAGTTGTAGTGGTCACCAATAGATTAGTTATAAGAGATGAGAGAAGAAGCACGTTTTTGGTGTCAAATGGAGTGTGAATGGGTTGGTATAAGGTCAATAAGAAACTAAAAAAAATATAAAATAATTTTAAATGATGTCAAACTATAAAGAGGACAATTTAATAAGGTCTACTTCTAGAATTGTTTATTAAAAGGCCCATAGGCACATGCAGGCCTATCATGGATAGATTTGTGGAAAGGTATACTTGTAATTTCAATGGAGTAATAAAATATGTGAAGTTAAATCATGAGAATAATTATATAGGTCAATATGGAAAATATATATGACTCATAAGGATTATATTATCTAAGATAGGTAGTTTGTCAATAACAAGGCTCAAGAGACCTAGTAAGCATACACATGCCTATGTGTGAAGTATGAAGAAAACTCATAATTTTGAGGTGATTTAGAGATTTAAAGAGCTTATTTGGGTGAATGATATTTTTTATAAATATTATCTAAAGTCTAACTAATTATAAAGATCAATAAAGTGCCAAAATAACACATTTAGGGTCACTTCAAGAAGACTGCCCATAAACCCTAGCTATGGGCTAATAAAAGTTGCAGTGAGTTTAAATAAAGGAATAGTGTATAATGACTCTTTAATTACTTAGGTAGGGTTTTATAGACCTAAAATAGGTGTCTGATGCTTATTAAAATCAAGTTCATTATTTATTATGCCAAATCACCCTTCTAAAACTCTCAAACATGCCTATTTTGCCAAGAACCTTGTTTCTTCACGTGAAAACTTAAATAAGAATGTGCATGGGATCCTAAGATAATTGAGGAAGGTGTAAGGTGTTTTTTTCATTAAATTACTTGTGTTGTTCTAGACATTAAGGCCCATAAGTTTATGAACCGTTGTTAAGACTTCAAGTACTTTAAACCATGCTTAAACCCTCTAAAGTGAATCGATGAGGAAAATTGACCTTCTAAGTCCCTAATATGGATTAAAATGTCTTGTAAACCAAATTAATGATCTTCATACCTATCCAAAGCATTTTAAATAGTTTAATATTGGCACGTGTAGTTTTTAAATGTATTGTAAATGGCTTGAAAAGATCCATTTTGGGCCTCTTTTCAAGGTTTTGAGGCCAAGAAATATTCTTAAACATTTTAAGGGGTTTTATTGAGCCAAGAAAGGGTGTTATGAATTATATAAAATCATTTGATTATATTTCACATTGGTGGCATAGGCAACAAGTGGTGAACTAGGTATCAATGAAGGAATATGACCAAAGAATCATCAAGAAGGTAAGGTGTAGATCTATCTCAAGGTATTGAGACTCAAAAGATTACCAAAGTACATTGAAAAGAATTTAATGGTCTCTATGCAGGATTTGGTAGTCATTGGATCATGATAGGACCTTTCTTGGCTCTTGATATTACTTGTGTTTTATGTGTTGTAATGGTTCTTTGCTGCCTCATTAAAAAGCAAAGTTGAACACTAAAATTGTAAAGTGATTTATAAGGATTAATAAAGATAGCATAAACTGATGTAGTACTTACATGATGTAATCAACCATGATAGAGGTCTCCAAGACATAAATCTATACCTTGTAAGAGTGAATGAAATACTAATATCAAAGATTGTGTAATAAGAGGAAGATTGAAGGTCATTTTCAAATTCCACGTAGGAAGATAATTGTAAGAGTGAAGGTTGGATTACAAGATATTTAAGTGTAACAAGTTTCAAATGGAAGACTTGTAACTAACCTCAAAGATTCAAAGGTGGATGTTGTTAAATCCAGGAAGTTCAAGTTTACCAAGATAACCTTCTACACTAATCTTCATGAAGAAAATCAACATGAATTGGTTTAAAGGATAAGAGGAAAGATGAAAACACTTTCATATTAGACTTGGTGTCAAATTAATTCTATTTTTTAACTAGTTTGATGATGAGAGTGTCAAGATGAAATCCTCATAAGTCTTTTCTCTCTCTCTCTCCTTCATTTCTCTTATATATGTTGTATTGAACAACTTGTTATGAATCCTTTAGCTAAGTATTGAATACCTAAACAAATAAACACTTGTAATATTCATTTTAATGTTGAATAAGTCTATTTCATGCCTTCTCAAATGCTTGCAATCATTACACTTATCTGATTGTTGATTAATTCTAGTAATGCCTTCACTCTCTCTAATTTGTCCTCTCCTACCTATTTGGAAGTGGAGTGTCTTTTTACAGGTTACATGGTGAGTTTGGATAGCCTTGCATAGTTTTTAAGTGGAGTTTAATCATTATTGTCTTCCCTAGTCCTCTTTATTAGCCATTAGATTTAACACATTATCTATGACATCCATGTTGAAATACTCATGATTGACAGTCCTTGTGTAGTATTGTGATCAGATTCAAACCTAATTCATGTTCTTAGTGTAGTATAGTCAAGTGGAGGGTTTTTTTTTTTTTGCATTATCTCCCTAGTTTAGTTTAATTTTAGTTTTGTCTCCCTTTTCTCATGAAGTAATAGGTGTAATAGTAATTTTAGGGTAATAGAATCAAGGGAGCTATCCCTATCTATAGATTCACCTCACTTATTAGGCCACCCACAACCTATATGTGTCCCCATTGCTATCACTTAAGTGAGGAGGCATGAAAAACCTCCTCAAAGGTGTAAATTTTGATGATAACAGTTCTAACAGACCCAACAGGATAAGAGACTTCATCCATTAAAGATTTATTGATTTTGATATTTAATGCATTGAGCTTTGAAGACATAAACACAAGCATCAATGGAGAATTTGAGTTCATTCAACTAGTTTTAGAAGCATAGGTAATCTTTCAAGTACATGTTCTTTCAATTTTTTCTTTCTCATGAATTTTTAATCACTGATTTTGAAGTGTATTTCTATTTTACTCAAGATGGTGAGCCATGTCAAGATTATATTGATCCTTATTAGTAGTCTATTGACCCTTACCAATAGTTTTTTATCCTTATAATCAACATTTTGAGTTATATAAGCCCCATGTTGAGCCATACTAGCCTTGCTATCAAGAGTATTACCCTTCCTCTTTTCATCAATAGTCTTACCAAGCTAATCAATCTCCTTGGCATCCTAGTCATCCTTATAATTAACCTTGTCAAGACCATGTTACTCCTAGTCAACATTTCCACATTTCCAATTAGTCATCTTTATGATAGAGCTTGATAGATAAAGGGAATGTGGTCTATGTGTTCCTACTCATCTCATTTTGAATGTGAGAAACTTATTGTAGATGATTAAGATAGAGTGGGCACCTATTGTTATAGATATCCAACAAAGACTCAGTATTGACATGTTGGACATATGTGTCCTAATTTAATGCATAGACGACAAGGTTGTGATTCATGAGGATAAATATGTTTAGTACTATCAGCCTCATGTGATTTATCTTACTCCATCACAACCCTCTTTTACTCAACCCTTTCTCATTCAAAATATTTATTTAAGTCAATTTTAAAGCCTCCTAATTCCATCACACATTCTTCAATCCTTACTATCATGGAGGCCAATGTAAGAAATCATCCAAAAGTAGAAATATGTTCTTGTTGAGAGGATTTAAGAGCAAGATAAATCATAATTGAAACATTTGTTACCTATTTAGAGGGAAAATTATGAGGCTTTCTTTCCAAAGCACTCTTTTCTCCTTCTTTAAGAACCTCCCATAAGGTCCTTTAACATTCTAAGTTGGAATCAAGTATCGAAGTCATGGGATAAACAAAATGGAACAAGATTAGATTTGGAAATTGGGACCAAAGAATAACCTTTTCCTATTCAATCCCTACTCATCCCTCCTCAAGAACCTAAAAATTTCCCATCTTAGAAGTCATTTCAAGAGAGCATTGAAATGAAGAAGGAAGTCCTTATGTATAAGGATGAATACCCAAGCATATCAAGAGTTGAAGGATTAATTATTGAATGGAAAGAGGAGAGTGATAAGTTCATTGATCTCAATATCCCAAAGTTTGTTTGTGATTTTGAGAATCCCATCCTTGAATAAGAACATGTTCTATTAGAAGCAAATGAAGAAGGTGCAGTTATAAATCCAATTAAGCCTCAATATTGCTATGGGGAGGATAATTTAAGTGTATATGATGAAGAGGTCATCATTAGAACACATATTGGTGAAGAGAGAAGCATATCATTATTTGAATATGAAGAGAGAGATGGTTTATCCTAATGTGAACTAATAACTCATGAGGAGCAATCCAGACATTTAGAGGTTTTAGTTCAAGCCAAGAAGGATAAACATGCATTTGAGGTTTTAATCTCTTTAAACAAAATAGAATTTGATAACCCCAAATAAAAGGAAAATTTATGCTTTGAACTTCCTTGTTTCTTCAAGATGATGACGTTCTCCCTTGCTACAAAGAATAGTTTGATGAAACACAATATGACCTAATTGATTTTCAAGCTAATGAAATGAATTTTGAAAATGTGTTTGAGGTAATTGAATAAGATTTTACTCTTCTACAAGGAGATTATACTCTATCAAAGATAGAGGAAGGAAGGTTCAGAAAAAATGTTAATGTGAAAGAAAGAATCAATACTCCATTTATGACATTATAAGAGGTAATTCAACTACATTATAACTTGTTTAGTGTCTTCAAGATGGTCTATCAACCTATCAATCAATTTTAAGACTTTTATTCACTCTTGGAAGATGAAACTATCCTCAATTTGCCTCAAACTCTCAAGAATAAAGATGCATTTCCTGCTTAAGCCAATCCTATAAGTATGACACAAGGTCCATCTCAGTTTATTCAGTTTAATTAGTTAGTTTGTGAAGAGGTATAGGTTGGTTATAAAGAATAATAACCCAAAAATACCAACTTATAGTTGCCTCTATTCAATTCTCTCATAGGTATCATTGAGTCTGCTTGTCACATGAGCTTGGTAAAAAAAGGTAGTTACTTTGCACTACTATTTAATTATTTTTTTTAGGGTTTTATACAATTATTAGAGTAGGTTCTTATAGATTATATTATTTTATTTTTATCTTGTTTTTATCATATGTGCTTTGTAGCACAATTTTTTTCTTATTGTTTTGTTGTGTGTGTGTCTTTCTTTGGTGTGTTTACTTCTTGTCTTATTGTATTGGTGAAGGTAGTCAGTTGTTCTATTTGTTTTAAAAGATTTCTAGTCAAGTGTTAAGGTCAGTCATGTTTTGTGTTGAGATGAGATGACTCCAAAGACCAATGGATGGAATAAGAAATTGGTTTATGGTTCATAGATGGCATGCAATCCTAGGAGTTTGCCAAAGATGTTAGCCAAAATTTGGATACCTAAATGAGGATCACTCAAAACCTTGGAGTACTTGATCTTAACTTTGTTGAAAACCATTATTAGGGTATTGTATTAGTCATTAATTATCTAGAATGATAGATAAGGTGTATTCCTTGGTATCTTACAAAGGCATTTAGGATGTCCTAATTGGTAGCTGAGTCAAGTCACTTTATCTTTTCATCAAATGATCCTTTTTTATGGTCTTAATTTCATGTTTATCATTATTTAATATATGTTTGACAAAGTTAATGTTAACTGTAAAGTCATGTCAAAGTGGAATAATTCTCAAGGAGACAAGGTGGTGACCCTTACAAGATTACCATGGCTCAAAGATAACCAAATTGGTCAACTATGCAAAACTAGTAAGTTTATCACATTATTTTAATAAAATTTTGGGAGTTTAAGATATTTTTGAGAAGATAAAGTTCTTTTATTAGTTTAGTCTTATTATGCATTCCAATGTTGAAATAATCCTTACTATTAAGGATTAAATATGAAGGTCTTATCCTTGTTTAGAGGTATATTTTAAGTCATCTAACACCTTGGTAATGACATTATGTTGTATATGCTTGTACCCATCCTCCAAGTGTGTTAAATAATTGTTTTTCAACACTGGAGTCCTATTTGTAACTATCATTCATCATTTATAACATTAAAATGAAATGTTTATGAAAGATATTCATGGAAATAAAAATGTGAAATGTTTTTTCACTCTGTTATATGTCTTTAAAATTAATGGGAAGATGAAGAGTCACTTGGTACATCATCTCCAACAATTTCAAAGAGTAGAACAGTCAAAATATTTTTAAAAACATGATTTTAGAGGTCTATTGCTAAGGATTTATATTTATTGGCAAGGTATAAACTCCTAAAATTGTACGCATGGTCTTCTCATACCCAAATTAAAGAATAAAAAGTATTTTTAGAGCCAAACAATGCAATAACCAACTCCATTTATCTGTCGGGCTTCTTCAAAGCTCAAGACAAGTAAGAAATTTATGGATGGTAATCTTAGGATAGAGAAATTTGGAACCAAATAACTTAGCCATATAAGAGTACCCTAATTCCATTTAAATTTTTGTAATTTTTTCTCTAGTTATGCTCCTTAACATTATGAATAATTTTTAAGAAGTTAAGGTGTTGAAAAAGGACTCAAAGCCCCATCAAGGTCATTTTTCTCAAATGAAGCGTTCTAAAGCTTAATGAATGCATGATAATTATTTTTGAATGTATAATGAGCAATAATATACCCATTAAATTTAATATTTATTCATGTTTCTTCACTATCATATTTGGAGTAATGCAAAGTAGCATTGAGTTTTTAGTTTAAGCATGACAGTCAAATTTGCAGGGGATGTGAAGTGTCTTGATGTATGTGATGGAGATAAATTATATTCTTAAAATTGTATTAAACTTTATAAATTCCATTAAACCATATTTATACATCATTTAATCAATATACTTCATGTAAAATGGGTAACTATGCATGCACAAGTTGAACTGTTAGAACTAGTTGCCTTGGTAGAATACCCTCATCAAATATGAATATATGGTAATTATTAAATCTATTTGAAGGAGAAAATTAAACTCGCATATAATTTTATATCGTGGAAAATAGATATTATAAATTATAATAAATTACATTCAAAGTTTCTAATGTCTTCTTTCAAGCTTAATCAGGAATATGATTGTGAGCTTACATGTCTATAGACCTATAGGTTACTATTAGCACAAAAATGGTTGTTTTGGATTACATATGTAATATTTGTTACATATTTTAATTATCCCATTTCATTTTTAAAAATATATAAAGCACTTTAATCTGATTTCTCAGACCATTAACCTAGTTTGTAACTCATGTGGACCATGTGTCTAAGAATAGATTGTGTAAACCTAATAAAGGACTATGAGGATTTCAAGTACATATATGGGGAGAATTGAACCCAATGCAATGTTGTATAAGAATTAAAATAAAGGTTTAACTTTAATACATATTACCCTCATTTTTTAGATAGGTTTAAAAAGACCAAACATAGGAGATAAAAGGCTTTTAGGCCTAATGGCTACCTACAGGCCTATAACAGGCATCAAGAGCAAAAGAGCACAAGTTGGTGATGAGAAGTATGAATAAAAAAGGGATTATGGTTAAAAATTAAATGTGTGTAATTTTTTCAAGATGTAAAAATCATATCAAAAAACTATAATAGTTTAGGAAGACTCAATTATGAGAGACTGCAACCAAGAACTCATAATGGTTACCTATAGACTTGTTATAAGAAGATGAGAGATGAAACACATATTTGTTGTCTAATGGATTGTGAATGTGTTGATATAAGATTAATAATAATTTAAATTAACTATTCAACACTTGCAAATGATCTCAAAGTGACAATAGGATAGTTGAAGAAGGACTACTCCTAGAATTGTAGTTAAGAAGGCCATAGGCACCTACAGGCCTTTCATGGATATATTGGAGGAATCATATAATTTTAAGGTAAATATAGTAATAAAATTAGTCAATATAGATCATGATTATCATGATATAGGTCTATACGGTAAATATACAAGATAGGTAGTTTGTCAAGAACTAGGCTTAAGAAACCTAGTAAGCATAAATAGGCATTGTGTGAAGTATAAATAAAACATGTAATTTTGAGGTGATATAGAGAGTTTGAGAGTTTTATTCATGATTGATATTTTGGGAAAATATTATATGAATTTTAACTCATTGTAAATATTAATAAAGTGCCGAACTAGCACTGTAAAGGTCACTTCAATAAGATTGCACTTAAACACTAGGTATGGGTTAATACAAGTTGTAGTGATTTTGAAGAATGAAATAGTGTAGAATAACACTTTAATGCCTCATTTATGGTTTAAAAAACCTCAAGGATATTTTTTAGTCTAAACAAAATCAAGTTCATTCTTTATTAGTCTAAATCACCCTTCTTAAGCTCTCAAATAGGCCTATTCTACCTAAGAACCTAGTTTCTTCACGTGAGAACTTTCATGAAAAGGTGCATGGGATCCTAATATAATTGTGTAAGGTGGAAGGATTTTTTTTCTTTAAATTCATGGTTTTGGTTTAGATATTAAGGTCCCATTTTCAAAATTCTCAAAAAATGCAAAATTTGTGAAAAAATATTTTTTAAATCACTAATTTTGATGTTTGGGTTTTTTTTTTCTTTTTAAATTATGAATGTGGAAAATATGAAAATTAATAAATTATTGATGTTAATTGATCAATCAAAAAAAAATTAATTGTGCACCAAAACATTTTTTTTCTAAATTATGCAGTAATGCTTCTATATTCTTGTGTAAAAAGTTAGCTTTTCCCATAAATTATAGAAACAAATCCATATTTAATAAGATATGCAAATGTTTTATGTTTTTACCCAAGTTAGGCTAAATGCCTATACTTTTTTTCAAGTCATGTAATTTTCAAATATATTTTTCCACTCAATGCAATTTGCAAATTTATTTTTCAATTCTACGTAATTTACAAATTTTTTCAGTTTCATGTAATTTTTAAAATCAAATTTACATACCTTGAAAATTTTAAATTTGTTTTCAATTTCCTTACAATTTGGAAATTCATTTTGCATGTCCCCTTCTCATGAAATTTTAAATTTTCCCCCCAAACCATGTAAATTGAAGTTTCACTTGACCATATCATGAAAATCAAAATTACACTTCCTCGAGTCATGTAAATACAAACCTTCACATTGAAACTTCCTTTTTCATTCTGTACAAATTATTGTTAAAAATTTAACACTCCTTTGTCATTTTACATGTGAAAGCTCTAAGTATTATTTGCAAATAGCAACTGAAGTGGATTTATAAAGTTTTTTTTTTTTTTTTTTTTGTTTTTTTTTTTTTTTTTTTTTTTTGTTTTTTTTGTTTTTGGTATTAGCTCCCTTCCAGGAGAAGTGCACCCCATGGAGAAGAAAATGAATAACTAAAAATTAGAAAATTATATTTAAATTTGTTTCTACCAGTCAAGAATATCAAGGAGGCCATAGCCCTTACAAAGGTAAAATTAAAGATTAGGAAAAGAAAAAATTTAATTATTTCAAGATACATTAATGTGTGCAATACAACTGCACCTAGGAGAGGTATGTTAAATTAAAGGAATAAGTTTTAATTTAATTATTCCACATATGAAACCATATGACACTCAATAAAGGGGGAATAATGTGAGATGAAATAAAACATGATCATTTATTTTTTCACCTAGCATAAATACTTTATACGACCCATATGACACTATAGGAAGTTTGCATTTTAAAAAAATGTAAATAAATATTTCATTTTTCTTGTTTGCATCTATTAATAAGTCATATTCCTTATTACTATCACCAAAAAGGAGAGGTGTAAGATAAATAATTGTAAAAAGATGATTTTCGATTGATTACAACTATATTATAAGAGGTGTAAGGTTCTTTGGAGAATGGTGATAAGTGGAATGACAAAAGAAATAATTTTAATTTGTTTTTTTGTGTAAAGAAGACTAAGTAATCCATACAATTTCATGTAAGCTTTGAAGGTTTGATTTTTGTAAAATTAAATTACTTATTTTTTCTATTTTACCCTAATTTGGAAAGAAGGGTTCAGATTTTAAA
This sequence comes from Torreya grandis, assembly GCA_037957365.1. Classification (NCBI taxonomy): domain Eukaryota; kingdom Viridiplantae; phylum Streptophyta; class Pinopsida; order Cupressales; family Taxaceae; genus Torreya; species Torreya grandis. Next base: position 1,045,333 of record JARHVA010005136.1, read on the forward strand.
ATTGAAAAATAAAAATTTATAAAATTTCTTTTTATCTTGTTTACACTTGCCAGGAAGGTCCATCCTATATCTATGAAACAATTGATCAAAGGGTAAGTCAAAACTGAGAATAGTCTTTGAGCATGAAATTGGAATTTGTTAGGTGGTATTTAATAACACATTAGAGAAATTTTCATGGATAAACTTGTGAGTATGGCATCCTGGTACATTTAAATAACTTATTTTAGTTTTAAGTTATTTAACTTTGTCAAATTTTAAAAATAAGGAGTTATTATGTAAACATCTCCCAATTGTTGTTTTTCTTATAAAATTTAATGTCTTTATCATCTACTCTAGAAAAGGTAATTCCATGTAAATACAAAGAAACCATGAAATATTAGTTTCAGGGCATGACACCTCTCTCACCATTGGAGTCCAATGTAGAAAATATCATATATACTGATCTAGATCACAATGATTTAAATGCATTTTGGAAGAGGATGAATGCAATGCAATCTAACTTTGGTTAAAGCATTTTTGATAGTGGATTAGCACAAGTAGAAATGTTCCCAATTTTTGTGTAATCTTCTAACTTAGTATTGGTCATGGAAAATAACTATAACTCAGAGTCGAGGGAAGTGATAGATTCATAGGGTGAATTGGTAGCGAGTTTCACTCCTAAACATAAATAATATTTTTCACCTTTGAATCATGAATTGTTTGTACATGTGACTCTTGATTCCTCTCAAATATTTTGGGATGACAATAGTATTGCATGTGCTAATAAAGTCAACAATTAATGGTTGATTAAGCCAAAACATTCCTACACACAACTCTTGGAAAAAATTATGAGCTCTAATTTTAAGAATTAAAAAAATGACATGATAACACTATTGCACAAAATAGTGAGAAGCCAAACATCACAAAATTTTTAGACATGGACGTACATATTCATTTAGATCATTCCCAAGAAGAAGTAATATATCAATTTTGGACAGGTAATCAATGATGCAATTCAAAAATAGATAATGGATGTGCGAGTCACATCAAAGTTTTATATGACTTTGTATATCATTTTTTTGTTGCAACCTAAAGATATTTTGATGGATTTCATATAGTAGGTGATTTCAGGTAGACAATGGTGAATGATTTCTATCCCTAAATATAATTGAATGAAATCACCCATCATTTCAAAAGGGTGAATGATTATTTTGTTCATTTTGTCATTTAGTTGTTTGAAAATGATCTTTTCAACATGTGGATATTAGTAATGTCCACGATAGAGATATCTAGATGTGGAACTTGGTTTATATAGTTCCTAACTTTTAGTTATTTGAGAATCAATGGTTATGATGTTTCTCCTTATATTCTTCTATAATATATCAGTGATAAGAGAGTGTTGGTGTCAATGATGAGATAACTTGTCAAAAAACACAAGTTCTTAATAGGTTGACGTAAGACAAGAGTCAAATTTCCAATCTCAATTGGAAAGTATACTTGTCCATCATAGATTAAATAAAATTAAATTGAATGATATATGCCTCATAATATTCTCAGGACTTTTGAGAGCAGTTTTGAAATTTAAATAGGGGCTTGATTGAGCATAATAGTAGACATTCATATCAACATTTCTCACATTTTGAGGATTATTGGATGGTTTGCGATGATGAGAAATTAATAAATACTAGAGACTATTTGTAGTTTACTATGAAGTAAATAGTCAAATTTGGTATAATTAATGTGATAAAATAGTTGATGGATGATGAGGTCACATTCGACCCTATCTTTGAAAAACAAAACGTCACAATGAAGCCACTACATGTAGATTTTTAGGATATGAGGTAATATAATTCTCTAATAATTAAAACAAGATACATACTTGATAGAACTTGTAAGTGGTTAAGGAGGGAAGGAGTGGATTTTAGAAACATTAATCCCTACACATCCTGAGGAGGATAAATTTGGTATCATATACAAAAAACATGATGGACTAGAAAAACATAAATAGAGCAGGCTCAAGTGGAGAAATCCTAATGATAGAATAAATGGAAGGAACAAAAACTATTCAACAATATGTTCCACCATGGAATATTTTGAATCTTAAAATAAAGAGGTTGGGTGAAAATATCTTTTCCTCTCCTAGTATTTTAATTCCTTAATAGATTCTTATTTATAGTTTTTAGCATTATAAATATCGTATAGATAATATGATCTAGTAATTTATTGTTTCAAATGATATGTTGTTTCCTATGTCATCTAAGTTCTAATCATAAGAGATCACTCATGTTTTTTCATCTTCTGTCTTGAATCTTGAATTTCCTGTTATTTCCTCTCTTAGAACTCTAATTAATATAATTAGTAAACATGAACAAGTAGAAACATATGTCCAAGGTGACATAACTAAGAAAACACTTTATTCTACTCTGGCTATGCTTGTCTCACTAGACTCATCTTCTTTCCCACCTCCTTCTTCAAGCACGATAGCTTCAAATTGGTTGTCAAAAGTGGTGAAGAAAAAAAAGTTGAGGAACTTGTGGAGATAGAATTTCAGATTTGGACAATCAATTTTTCAAAAATATCAAAAAAGTGAGTACAATTTAATGAATGGTAATAGATAAAAAAGGTGATAAGTATGCATAAGAGGAAATTCATGCAATCAAAAAGGGTAAATAAAAAATCATAATTTAAGACTAACAAGTATCTAGAGTTTATTTGGGAAAGTATTCTAGAGAACGAATGAAGGGAGACACACAATTGGTGATTGGTACCATTTTTTAGAAAATGGATAGAGGACAAAATAATGAAATATGTGTTATAGGAAAAAGCAAGATGATTGAATTCAATGATACAAATATTAATCATACCAATTTAGTGAATAATTGCTTGATCAAGTATTCATGATGAGACATTGAAGTCAGTAAGAGAGGTAAGACAAATGCGTAATGTAGTAAAATATTGGATTGAAAATATTATTGATCTAGGAACCTCAACAATTCTCACTGTGGCAACATTGATCATTGAAATTTGGTCACAATTGAAACAACTATCAACAAAATAAAGTAGGCATGTAGAATAAAAATAGAAATGGGAAGAGTTCATTCCTAAGTTTATTGAGTTCCCAAAATTTCTATCTATTGACCTTATTAAAAAATGAGTCATGAATAAGGAATAAGTCATCTATCAAATTGAATTCTTTTGGGATACAAAATTTAGGATCCAATCGATTCAAGAGTGCCTTAAAAAATTAAACAATGCAAAATCATTTGGAAGTGATGTGATGATGGAGATTGATACTAAGGTCAAAATTTTGAAATGTCCTTTTATCAATGATAAATATCAACATGGTAATATGATTTAAATTAAAATTGTGATTAAAGAATTCGAAGATAAAATTAAAGAAATTTTCAATCCCAGATTTGTATTTGGTCATGAGAAACTGCACAAGTTAGCCAAATGCCAAGTGAATGCTAATAGTCTTAACATGAAGATCAAAAATCTCCAATGCAATATATAGGAAATGAGAGAGCAATACTACTTGATAGACATCACTTATAGGTATATAGATGAACCTGATGAAGATTTTATAGGAGTATTTCTTCAAAGATTTTATGATTTTCTGAAAGGGAAAGAGTTGTCAATTAAGCAACTAGAAGATTGAAGAATTATTCTTGGAGTTTAGTATTTTATTCTCATGTTTATTTTACACCTAAAGTATATTATCAAATTGTATTTCCCCTTGAAAATATATGATGACATTTTGTGAATTATCTTTATAATTTTTCCAACTTTATTTTTCAAGTAATTTTAAAACTCCAAATGTTTTTATGGAGTGGTGCTAATTGCTCACAAAAATTTTACACCATTTCAAGTTTTAATTTATTGTTGATGTTTTTTCAACTCTATAAGAAGGATAAATAGGTGGTTTTCAACCATAATCCCCATTTCAGCCTATAAATATACAATTTAGGCTCTCATAATTAGGGTTAAAAATAAAAGGATTTTGGAAAATATTTGTAAAGGAAGATAGAACAATCTAATTCAAAAATATCAATACTAAGAGTTTTTTCTAAACTTTGTAAATAATAAGAATTCATTGGATTATGTATTTTTATCTTTTTTGAACATAATTGATCTTTATTGTTATTACTATTACTTCCAAATTCTTATTAAGAAGAAATTAGGTTAAAATTTTCATTTAGAATTATGATTTGTATTTCAGTTATATTAAAAAATCTTTGTGGGAATACGAATGATATCTTTTTCATTTATACTAGAAAATACAGAGAATTATTTGTCTTTGATACTTAGCCAATTAGTTATTTTGGTGTATGTTTCTTATTACTAAGAATACAAATATTTATTTTATACCCATTAAATAAGAAAGATTTCCTCCTTGATATTAGTTTCCCCTCTGATGTATTCATCAAGCTTAAGTGTTTAAATAGACAAATTCATCATCTAAAAACATTCCTTTCTTTCCTTTCTCTTTATATATTCATTTATAAAAACTCCTTTTCAAACTTTCAATTTAAAAGTACTACCTCCATAATTTATATTTTTTTTTGGTAAGTAGTTGTTTTTCAATATTTTTTGGTTTTCAATAAAGGTAGCTCTGCCTTCTAATAGAGGGATTTTATTTTGTACATTGTTGACATAATTTGATGATTTATCCCCCTAATAAATTTTCACACCAATAATTATTGGCACCCACCATGGGGCACCCTTTTGATTCTTTCATACTGCCCACATTGAATTTATAGTCCATGTGACTTGGAATAATCAACCCAAAGTGATATTATGTCAAATATTAGAAAATATTTTTGGGACTCTGATAGTGTTTTCATAATCCAATTCCAAATTGTGCTAGTGATTTTGAATTAATAAATTGATTGTATAGAAAGAATAAAAATGATTAAAAAACATAGAATAATCTATAGAAATTGTTACAGTGTTCATAACCATTGAATTATCACATGACCATCTCAAGATCTCATAATCCTAATCGTCAACCTAGTTTGAATTGGTATGATGAATTGGAATAATATTCAACCTCAAGTCTTCAATAATTTTCTTTGATAGTAGAATGATTAATGCTTAGTTTGATGGCATAGAGTAGAATTAGATATAAAATAAACATGTATACCATTGCCTAGAATATTTTTAAAATAAACTCAAGAATTCAAGCTAGGAAAATTACTTGTGTAGTTGGGAGGAATAAATGCATAAGAGAAGGTTCATCTCATGAAAATTTATGGAGTGTAAGCCTTAGTTATTTAGCCTAATATTGACTAGATAACTCAAATTAAGGAAGACATTTCATCAGATTTGAGAGCATTTGTTTGGAATAATAGGACTAGTTAAACACATTTTCATGGAGTCATTAGAATATTAGAAGAATTAGAAGATTAGATAATTTTAGCACATAGAGTAGAATAAGTAGTTACATGAAGAGTACAACAGAGAAGGCTAGCTCATAGAGCTCTTCAACTTCAACTTGCACCTCAATGCTAGTAATTTTTTTCCAAACTCACAGAAAAGAGATTTACTAGAGCTAGTAAGTCAAAAGGTGAAGTCAACCATTTTTAACAGTTACAAGAACATTGAAGTTTTAAATTAAACTCTGAACATCAAAGGAAGGTTAAAAAAAACTAGTCTTCCCTCAACCTCTGAGGAAAACAAACACCCTGAATGAGGAACTTTGACAAGTTGAGCTCTTATTCTAACAAGAACTGATATTCCCATTTAAGAAGTTTTCAAACTACGGAATTACCATGGAGAAATGTGATCAGTCTATTGTCTTCATAATAATTATGAGACATTCTAAAAGGGTCAAGAAAGAACTTTCTAAAGTTTTATAGAGATGGAAAACAACATCCAGATGAACATCTTGTAGCCTTCAATGTTGCATGTGGCATTTTGGGCATTGAGCATGAATATGTTACCATCACATTATTTTTTGAAACACTTCATGATGGGATTGTAGATTTATTTTGCCACCTCAATCAAGGATTTGATACTAATTATAATACTATGAAAACTAAATTTGAAAATAGATTTAAGCCATCTGAAGATGCCCATACCTTGCTCACTCAGCTTAGACAAATGAAAGAAGAGGTTTATGATCTTATGAGACATTTTATTTCAAAATTCAATAGGTTTCTAAATAAAATTCCATCCACTACATGACCAATAGATGAAAATAAAAAATGTTTTTTATTATCTCTTACTTAGATGATGTAAGTTATCAATTAAAGAGAGATAGGGTAGAAAATTTAAAAACATCCCATGAATTTGATATTAATGTTGAAGATGACATGAGAATGTATTTAAAAATAAAAAGGAACCTTCAAAGAATAAAGCTCAGAGTTTGGGATAGTCTTCAATAGAATAAATTTTATAGAACATGGATAATGATATAATAACCCTAAAAAATAAATAGATTAGAAGACCATTACCAGTCTGTACCATGATATTCAAAGGAGGAACTATGTACCCTTTTAAATAGGTTGCCCTAGATTAAAATCTCATCAAATTAAAATTTCACTTGAAGCCCCTCTTAAAAAAACACTAATGCACCTATAAATATAGTCTTGGAAACCAAAGAGATATTTAGATATGAAGAGGTTGAAGAATAAAATGAATTAGAAAATTTAGACCTTTTAAAATGTGAAATTAAAGAACATGGTAGAGAATTCCTAAACACATTTATAGAATATAATTCAAACAAAGATGGCTATGAATAAAGTGTTGGGGATATCAATAGTTAATCCTTCATAGTTTTCACTATAGCTCAAAACTAGAAAAATCAATCTAGTGACTCACATGAGGAAAATCCAAAGGTTATCCACCCATGAGGAACTACCCCACCAATTCAAAGAAAATGAAACAAACCAATAATAGTTGGTTCATCTAATGCCAATGATTTTTAACCTATTGAAAATCCTTCTAACTATTTGCTTTATTTAGACATAATTGATCACGTTAAAAAAATGTTTAAATATCACAAGTTAAGTACTTGAGAGTGTACCCAGAGCAGTTGGATAGATTATTTGATTTCATTCAAGGTAAAAACTCCAATGCTATAAAATAAAAATTCAAAGGAATCCTAACTAACCCTGTTGCTTCCAATCAAGTCAACTCAATAGCCATAACCACCATCAAATCCAATAAAGTTGACCCATTCTATAATTCCTTATTTGTTAAGGGATGTAAAGTCAGTAATTGTATCATCAACATAGGAGCCTTAGATAATGTCATGCCTTCCAAAGTTGCTCATGGTCTTGGACTAGCATGCACTAAAACCTTTGGGTGTTGCTATTTTATTGAGGCAAAAAAAGTTTTGCTCATTAGATAGATTAAAGATGCACAAGTGGATTTGGAATTACTTCCCAAAAAAATGAATTAAAATCAATATTTTGGTCATAGATATTCTGACATATTATGGCATTCTTTTGGGTAGAAACTTTTACAAAGAATAAGGGGGAAAATCAAATTATATCTATCACATGTTATGATTTTAGTCAAAGGAGTTAAACATATTGAACCTGAAATATACATTAAATATATAGTATAAAAATTTGACGATGCCAAGGAAAACATTTTATATGGAGATGCAGGAATTGGTAATTATCTTCTAATGATAGAGAAAGATATAGAGTTACCAAAAATCATGAAATAAAATAAAAATGATATTTAATTATGGTTTTTTATGGTAGTTGTTCATCAATAGGTATAGGTGTAGGAGTGATCTTGATATATCCATATAAGGAAATTTTTCCTTTTTCCTACAAGTTGTAGTTTTACTATACCAATAACACAATTGAACATGAAGAAATTTTACAAGGACTGTAAGTAGTAGAAGAGATGGGAATCAGGAATTTGAAAGTTTTGGGTGATGTTGAACTCATAAAATAAGTCAAAAGTCAATACCAAGTAAAGAATTATCATCTAATATTTTATAGGAATAAAGTCTAGCTTAGCACATAATTCTTTGATACTTTCTCTATCAATACAATTCATCATCACAACTCTAAAGCTGACTCTTTGGCAATATCAACTTATTTGATGATTCCTCATGCAAATATTGGTACAAAATGATTTTCAATTTAACTAATATATGGTCCAAGTGTCCTAAATAATGTAGATAATTGGAAAGTTTTCAATGATGATCAACATATTATTTCTCTCCTTAAAAAATCAAATATCATTAGAAATTTATATTTTGAACGTAGCGATTCTTCATATGAGGAATCTTTAGTTCATACATCAAAAGAGGGAATCACCAAAAAACATGATGATGAAGGTATTATGAAGTTGAAAGAAAATAAAATTCCTAAAGGCCTAGGCTTTTAAAAATAATTGTCTGATAAACATAATATATTTGTAAAGAGTAAAATGCAAAAAATAAAGTCTTGATTTTGCTGACTAGGAAAAAGTAAACATTAGCTCAAAGGAATATCATAGGTTTGTCAATATTGGAAAATGTTTCTCACTTGAATAAAACCAATTTTTTTTTATGTTTCTCCATAAATATATTGATATACCCACGTATTCATATGTGAACCTAAAGTCTTCCCACCCCAGATAAATGTAACATATGATTCCTCTAAAGCCTAATGCAAAGCCTCTTAGATAAAAACTATGGAAATTTTATCCTAAAACCATAGGAATGATTCTTATCTAAGTGAAAAATATGCTTGATGCTCATATTATATTTTGTATCCACCATTTAACTTGGGTATCTAACATATTAATAGTCCATAAGGAGAATGGCAAGATCAGTATCTATGTCAATTTTAGGAACCTCAATCAAGCATCCCTCAAATATATATACCAAATGCCAATCATGGATCAAGTTCTCCAGAAATTAATTGATACTGAGGTGCTTTCATTGCATGATGGTTTTTTAGGATACAACCAAATTGAAGTTTTTAGGGAAGACCAACACAAAAAAAAATTCACAAAACCTTGGGGCATTTTTTCATATAGATGGATGCCATTTGGATTGATCAATGTAGGAGATACTTTTTAAATGGAAATAGACCTAAAGTTTAAATAATTTAATGATGAAATAATTGTATTGTATCTTGATGACTTCATGGTGTTATAAAAGAAGTGAGAAAATTACTACGCACATTTGGAGGGAGTTTTTGAAAAGCATTGTTTACATGGAATTTATCTTAACCTGAAGAAATCTATCTTTTGAGTGATTGAAGGAAAAATCCTCAGTCACATTATTTTAAGATAAGGAATAAGGATTTATCTATAACAGTTTAAGGTTATTCAAAAACTTTTCCAACCTACAAGTAAACCAAGAGTGCATTCCTTATTTTAGAATGTAAACTTTTTGAAGAGATGATTTCCTTATTTTGATGAGCTCACAAGACATATTGAAGACATGATGAAAGGAAAAACTTCTTTCAGGTGGAACAATTAAGGTAAAGAAGCGTTTGAAAATATAAATAATGTTATTGCTCACACACTGATATTGGTTTGCCCTCATTTTAAGAAACAATTAATTATTTTTTCCTATGCTTTGGATCATACATTCTCAGTAATATTTATTCTATAAAATAATGAAGGTATAAAGTCTCCAATTTCCTTCATGAGTTATAATCTCAAGGATTACGATTTGAAATATTATCCTAAATACAAACATGCCTATGCAGTAGTGAAAGCAATTAAATAATTCAGGGATTACATATTGCATTCATATTCTATGGTAATGGTGCCAAGTACAATAGTCAAATCCATTTTGACCCAATAAGAACCTAATTCTAAACAAAGGAATTGGATAACAAAAGTTCAATAGTATAATCTAGATATAAAACCTTCAAAACTAGCTTGAGGAAAAGGACTATATCAACTCATGGGAGAATAGGGAAATATATAATTAGGGTCTTCAATAATTATAGATAAACAAGAGACTTCCTCTTGTATTTTTTGTTGATTCTACTAATTAATATTTTTCTCACATTGCTTTATACATAACTTATGAAGAATATCCTTCACACTTGAATGCTAAACAATGCATATAATTCATGATACATGCTAATAAATATGCCGTGTGGGATGATACTCTTTTTAATAAAAATATTGATTGTTGCTTCTAAGATGTGTTGATAAAGAATAAATGTAAAAATTTATTGCAAGGTTTTCATGATCAAGTATGGGGAGGGAACATTTCTACCAAGGTAAAAACATATAAAATTATCAAAGTCCATTACTATTGGCCAAATATTTTCAAGGATCCATATGAATGGGTGAGAAAGTGAAATGCATGTTAGCAATATCTAGGTAAACCTAGATTGGTGGCACTTCCTCTTCTACTGGTGATAGTTGAAGAATATTTTTAGCAATGTGTTCTAGATTTAGTTGGAGCATTGAATCCTAATTCACGTTTAGGTCACACTCATGTTCTCATAACAAAAACATATTTCACTAAGTGGGTAGAGGTGATTCCTATTAAGCATAAAATTTTAGAAGTCATTCATAACTTTATCAAGTAAAATATTTTTGTATGAAATGCAATCCCACATAATATTATTACAAACAATGCCTTTAATTTATATTTTTCATAGATGATTACATTTATTATGGGTATGACATCTCATTGTCTCATTTATAAAACTATGATCTGCAAGGTAATCATCAAGTTGAGTCAAGTAAAAATAATTTCTTCATAATTATGTGCAAAGTAGTTGATGAGAATCAGAAAAATTGGCATACAAAGATATATGATGCTTTTTGAGTAGATCATATAACACCAAAATAGGATATTGGTATGTCTCCATTATAGTTTTTATATAGAATATATGTTTATATTCTCATAACTCTTGAGAATCTAAATTTGAAAAGCCCACTAGATAAAGTAATCTTATACCTCTAGAAAATGGAAGAAGAAAGGACACAGGTTGTTGATATAATTATATAAAATCATGTTGGAAGCATAATGAATGATAGGGGTTTATTCGATCCTCAAAAGATTTCATGCAATTCCACTTAATCATACACTAACCATTCTAACAAGCTTGCACATTTTAGCAAGCATAAGTATCAAAACATAAGAGCATGAAACCCATAAACAAAGAATATACATGGGAAGCCCTCAAGAAGAATAAAACCCATTGATGAATTAGATGGAATAAAATACTATAAGACAAACATTGATATTTAGTGAAGCAACCACTTCATATGGAGTACCAACCCCAACTAGCTCATCACCAACTCAACCACCTTATACACTTGAACACCTTCAAAATTATTTGTTTCTCATTAAGCATATTATTATCTCCTCCTTCATATCTTAACTAAAAATTAGTTATGTGCTATCATCATGTTCAGGCAGATACCTAGCAAACAGGGTCAAGAAAATAGAGCATAAGGCCATTAGATTACTTATCGGCCTCTGACAATGATTTCCACTTAGTTTTTCCTTCACTCTACATTGATTTGATTTAACAGCTTGTTAAGTGGTTGGAAACTTGCATGGTAAGATTGATGTGGGTAAGGAGGGATGCATCCTACATGGAAATGAAGCTGCAATCTGAGGGCATCAATGTAAGACTAAATCACTATTATTGTTGATGTTTGATGCCATTAAATACAAGGATCATAATTGGCACTAGTATGACAAATATTGCATCTAATGGTCCAAAAACACTAGCTTGCTCAACTCCTCAAAAACCTCACAATCCTAGACGAAGAGGCCCTCTCCATCAAAATCACAACACTAGAAAAGATCAAAGGTGAGGCATATGTTAACATTCCCAAGGGGAAGGTCATTATGGGTTATGAGATCAGTCTCATGGTTGCATGGATTAGCCAGAAGTGCATATAAAATTTCCAACACACATTTTTTATGTACATTCAAACTCATTGAGATGAAAGGGTGAGATGGATGTAGCGAGGATTAGAGTTTTTAGATGTTGAACTGGTAAGTCTTATGGTGATGGACTTTATTTATCACAAAAGCAAAATGCTGGATAATGACATAGAAACTCTCAGCCATTTATCTTTTGGGTGTTGTGTGATGCAGGGCATGCAATATGCCTTCCAAAGTCTTTGTTAAAGGCAAGTTGACAAATCGAAGCAGAATGTTAAGCAAATAACAAAGATCTGAAAGTCCTCCAATTTCATTCAAATCAACCCAATCTGAAACTAACCTTTGTAACTACCAATGCAAAAGTAGGCAAATACCAATCTAAACAATATACAAATTCTTTTTAATTAATTTAAGAAAATACAAAAATAGAAATCAAATAGAAGTAGATGCTCATTACCAAAACCTAAAGCTCTAATACCAATCAGAATAGGTCAGTAGGTGATCTTGTGGTAGAATGAGCACACAAAGTTTTCTGAAATAATGACCCTTGTTCGTATTTAGAAATATGCAACAAAATGTGCAATAATTGTCTTTTGTATTAAATGTCTTACTTACCAATTATCTGCTCTACACTACTTTGATTAATTACAATAGCATAGTGAAGAGGAATGTAAAGGAGTAGGGGAGTTAACTCACTAGAAAACTCATAGTTAGACTAAGTTTAACTTATTGTGGAACTCATAGGAGAACTCACACTGGTACTCAATTGAACTCAAGTGGAACTCACCCTCTCAAGCACTTAACTTCTTATGACACCTAAGTAAGTTGAAGCTATATGTATAAGAATTATCCATTTAATAAGTAAATGGAATAATGAATATCCTACACCAACATATTAGCATGAAAGTCAAAAATGTTTAGAAAAATCAATTTTAAAAATCTTTATTTTTTTTTAATAATTTGTTTTCTTTTTCATAATTTTTCTATTGATTTTGAAAAATCATATCAATCTAACTATACCAAAATGTTAAATTGGAAAAACTGTTTTTGAACAAAATAAAAAAGGAACCTTCCAATTCTAGTGCATGACCAAGATATTATCATTTGTGATTGACTTTTTTTAAGAGGAAAAAAAAAAGATTTTTTTTTTTTTGTAAATGATGGCTATGATGTTGAATTTTAGATAATAATTAAATATAAACGTATTCACAACTAACACAAGTCACCACCTATAACTGTTATTATAAAATATTTTTAATCATAAAAAAAATTAATATACAAAAAATATAATATATATTTTGTTCATATTATATTAGAAAATAATGTAATAGAATAAAACCATATATTTTTTAGTTATATGGAAACAAATATATATATACACTGACTGCATAAAACACAATCTAATCTAATCGATAGACTTGACTTCATTTATTAGTTGATTGAACTGTAATTTAATTACGGAGAACCAATATAGTGGATGCAACTTTTATAAATAAATAATTGGTGAGTAGTGAGAAGCTTTCCAAGGTTTACAATTTAATTGGTTAATACTAATCTTCACAGTTATTGCTCTGCAATGAAAATACTGAAACTTGAATTGACAAATAAATTTTGAATAATGAAACTTTAATTTACAAACAATTTTAACTTTAAAAAAAATGTTCATGATAGGAAAAAAATTTGAATAATGAAACTTCAATTGAATTTAAAAATAAATAAATTGTGAATTAGAACAAATGATTTGGAATATATATACTGAATGTTTGGCAAACACTACCATTCAAGATTAAACAGCCCCCCAAAAAAACTTTCTCAAACTCTAATAATTTCTAACCACAAACTGAACGTTTTGCGGAAGAACCCAAAGTAGTCCCTTGGAGCATTCCCAACCAAGTGAATAACTTGAAGAGAACTATACCGAAACCATCATAATCTATTTAAAAAATAGAAAACCATTTTCAAGAACCAAAATGAAATCAAAGCCCTCAAACCCCTAGCGAGACTGTTGTCTCAAAAAACAATATGATATGTACTGCCCGGCATGCAATCCTGTTTATGTTGTGTGTAAATGCATGGACTATTGAATGACTTAGGCGTGGTAGTAATGTCTTAGCTATGTTTCTAAAGTAATGTTTGATTGATTTTACTAGTTGCTTGTAGAGATAAAGAATAAAGTATTGAACTCTGTTCCAATGTATTGATTATCTATGGGAGTATTAAGAGTCCTCAGACTACAAGTTGACTTAAGGAGGAGCAATGGTTTTAAAAATTACTGAGTATTCTAATTACTTAAGGAAAAGGCATAGAGATTGAAATTGAGATAATTATTCACAAAGAAAAAAATATATATCATATGCTGACTTGGTGAAATAAGTATGCTCAGTAGAAATCATGACCAGTACAAACATTTTAATGGTATTAAACGTTTATTTATTTATTATAAAACCTTTAGTCATTGAGTTTGCTAGAAATGAAGAAATGGTCTTCTTATGTTTTCATGAGGTTTGTTACATAATGAATTAAATATGGAAATTGACGGTATGAAACTTAAGGCTTGGATAGATGAGGAAAACAGGAATGTTATAAAGTTGTATGTTGAACTTTGTTTTCTAAGCTAGATTAAGAGTGTTTATGAGTTCAATATTTTGACCTTGGTTTTTAAGATTTATAATTTACAAATAGTAAATTGATTTTTGGGTTATGTTTTTTTAATAATAATTTTGATTTGTCATTTTCTTACTTAAATTAATAAATAGTTACGTTGAGTAAGTTGATTTTAATAATGATTAAGTGTAGTTTTAATGGGTTAATCTAAAGATGATTAGGTCTGATTTTTTAGGATTTTATATTCAGTTTATGATAAACACAAGTTAAACAATTATACCTCCTTCTATCCTTATAGTGATTTATATAAAAAGTGGTAAATAAAATGGTCAAGCAATCTTGTTAGAAGTAAAATAAAAATAAGCATTGTACATGAAAATAAAATTGTGAGGTCTTTTTATGTTTCCAACTATTACCAACATGTATTGCTGTAGACTATCTTATGTCAATGTCTAAAACTACAATTGCAACTAATCTCAAAACGATGTTGACAAGATAGTTAAGTTCATTGAGCACATCTAATGCATTAAAAAAGTAGTGCATATTATTTTATAGAAAGTTAATGCTACGTACAAGAAATTTAATTAATCTCAATAAATATTATACACCTTTTAATTTGGTGATCAAGTATGTTTTCATTTTATAAATTAAAGACTTGTACTACCTTATTACAAGCTTCATCAAATTTTTTTTGCCCTATACTATCACTAATCAAGTAGGAGATAATTTTGGGAAGCTCAATTTACCTTTCTACTTTCGCCTACATCTAGTTTTTAACATGGAACTCTTATATCATTATTTTTTACCTTGTTTCAGCACTTTAGATCTTGTCCCGACACATTACCAAAAATAGCACAATATTTTTTGTTCAGTGCTCTACTAGAAGATATAAGATCCAAATTCATTATGCCTCTCTCTCTCTCTCTCTCTCTCTCTCTCTCTCTCTCTCTCTCTCTCTCTCTCTCTCTCTCTCTCTCTCTCTCTCTCTCTCTCTCTCTCTCTCTCTCTCTCACACACACAAAAAAAAAAAAAATTAGGTCAGGTGCTAGAATAAATTATAACATATTGCTTTTAATCCAACTTATTATACTAGCATCTTAATCCCAAAAACTAAAGTGAACACTATGATACAAGCATTGTGTAATACACAATAACAGGTTGAATTATTTTCCCAAGGACCCCAAAATCTAAGTAATATTTTATAGTTCAAATAAAATATTACATAATTATTTGTATTATGATGTTTTTTGATACCCTTTGCCAATAGGAATTGTTACTCTAAAGTTTGAATTACTCAATGGTAAAATAACCCTTTACACAATATGAAATCATTTTAAGCTTCATCTATTTTTCATTCACAATGATAAACTATTGAGTAAACTCTGTTATATAAGTTTATATTATATCACTTCATTAAATGGTGATTTCCTAACTCACTTTTAAATACAAATTAGGGTGTAAGTTAAATTTATAAAAATTTCTCAAATTTAAAATGAACAAAATGAAAATATTAGTTACTATGTGCTTAGATTAAATATAAAAATGAAAAAAATGGCTTAATAATTATTTAATAATGAAGTAAAAAATATAATTTTTCAAAAATTTATTTTACATATTTTAAAGAAAATATTCTTTAACACTTACACAATATTTCTATGACCTTTATTATGTGGTTAGACACTATAAGAAAAAACTTCTAAAAATAAACATAACATGGGACTGATTCACGTCTCTATATTAGAGACAAATTTTAATGTAAAACAAATTTCAAGGCCAAAAATAATGAAAATGTTGTTCCACCTAAAAATGATGCCAATGTATAGTAAATATGGTGGAACAATCAAAAGTATGCTAGTCTTAATATGATAAAGAGAAAGTAGGCAATTTACATTTCATTATCTTTTCTAAGTTTCAAATACTAACCCCAAGCAAATAAAAGAAGAATTAAAAAATTGTTTTATAAATAATAATTGTCATATCATAAATATTATATTAAAGACTCATATTAGGTGAACACAATCTTCAAATTTATTTTAGTTTATCAATTATCTATCAAGAGTACCTATAATATTATTTTATTTATTTATTAGAAGCATGTAATAGATTTAAGAAATTTATTTCTAATCAATGTATTATTTATAGGTGAGGTCTATGTCACTATTTACTTATATTGTGCTAGATCTAAAATCTAAAAAATAATTTAAATTTATTATATTTAAAATAAAAACCAAACTTTTATTGTTCTTAATTTTATTGATCTCAAGCCTTCAATTATTTGTATTATTAAAATTTAGTCAAACCTTCATAAACTTTCTTATATATCAATATTTTATTATCTCTTTAAATTATTATTATAAATTATATATTTAAAATTATAAACTTTATTTATTAACTATTAAAATTATTATTTCTTTTTTATATTTATATTTTAATTATATAAAAATTATCCAATAATAAATAATAAAAATATGTCATCCACTAGGCCTTATATAAAAATTTATGTAATGCTTAAATTCTAAGGTTATACAATTATATAATTTTGAATATTATTTCGTAAACATCAAGATTTAATATGAAGGTTTCATATGAACAACTAATGAATTGGCAATTGTATTTATGGATTGTTGTACACTTATCATTCATCTATTGGGTTACTATAAAAAGTGGATTTCAACACGTATTACGATCATTGTCAACCCTACAGTGTGTATATTTTGGATGTCACTCACCCATATTATGACACCCTTTTATGTAATTTAAACATATAATAATAATCTTCGAAACACCATTCATTAGTTAAAAAAATAACTAAAATTTTATATACTATGAGACTAAAAATGACCACATCCTAAATTGATTGATTTTATAATATAAAATCTAATGAGTGGTTCACCCATATACAACACAATAGTCACTTGTCAAATTCTCCAACATAATAATCTTAGCAACCGGAATGGTTGGATATTTCAGACGTTCACAACGAACATAAGAACACAGTATGAACTTTGAGATGCAACCCAAAGACATCCCATCTTTCTTAATTCTGATAACTCAAACCCTAATGAAACATTAATAGCTCTATTAGATATCTAAGAAGACAAAAACAAGCCTTTGAAAAAAATAGAGAATTTAGATGTGGACAAAAGCATCTCCATAACGATCATATGAATGAGACACTCAATGCGAAAAGCATGCATGTTGCATTGAAATGTGCCATTTCAAGTTGCATTGAAAAGCGTCATTTTCATATTTCCCAGCAACCAAGTTGCAATCAAACTAACTAAATTTATTTTCGACCACCATATTTTATGGAAACTACATTGGGATTCATTTAAACACACTGCATATTGCTTTCAGCATGTTTGACCTAGACATAAATTAAGATTATTTTCATGGGCCAACGACGAAGATTATAAGCTGGTTTATGTGTATTTATATGGGTCTGGATTATATGCTAGTACTGTGATTTATTCTAGCATACCAGTCTGCATAACATATTCCTTATTCAAAAGAACTTGAATTCAAGTCTTTATTGTATCTAAAATGTGCATTCCCATTAAGAAAACATAGCATCCAATATGATATGTATAGGTCCAAATTTTATGAATGAAATTGTATGCTGTATATGTTTGAATCTTTACATTATAAAAAATTGTAAGGTGTTCCTACCATTTTTATGGTAATTACACCGAATTATAATTTTGTTAAAGAGTCTCAATAACTTTTTATTTTTTATTTGTAAATAGTTTTTATTATACAATCATTTAGTTGTAAAACAGTGTCCCTTGCTGTTGTACCGTAAAATATTTTTAGTGAGTATTGTTAAGATTAATTAGTATTGTTAAGATTAATTAGGTGCAGATCTATATTGAAATGGTCACAGAAATTTTGAATTGTGAGAATAATATTTTTTAAAAATTAAGAAAAATAGATGATAAAAGGAGATTAAAATATATTTATAAAACATTTTTCATTGCAAACTTAAATATATTTTGCATGTACTGCAAATTCTAATTCCAATTTCTTCTTGTCTCTAAAAATCTCTCTCAAATAACCCTTGTTTCTATTTTATAAATAAAGATTCTATTTTTTCTCTTTTTAAACTTGATGTTTCAAAAGACAACTGCAACATGAAAATACTTGCAACTGTCCCTTTCATGAAATCAAGCTCTAAGCAGAGACTAACCGCTTCAGGCCACTTGTTTTTTACAATTAACCCAAAAGAAAGACCACTAGGTTTTAATGCATGGTTAAAAAATTTATCTATCTGTGAATTATAGGGACCTCCTTAATCATAAGAAATAATACTGAGTAAAATGTTTCACACTTCGTAAGCAAACCGAAAAAAAAAAAAAAAAAAAACGGGGCTGAAGTCAAGATAGACTGCACGTTTGCCTACTATGTATATACTGTTTTTTTTCTTTTCCGACACTACAATTTGTATTGTTTCTAATCAAAGCATTATTAGAAATGTTTCCACATTTCTCGTTTGAGTGACTGGGGTATAATCTCAAAGTCGCTGGTGTTAAAATTCGAATGCTTATTCTCCTAAAGTTCATCTGATTCCACTCTGACCTAATTTTCACAATTGAGAAATTAATTAAAAGCGATCACAAATTTAACTGAAAATTTACGCTAGTCTCAAAGGTTGTATAAATATCATCAGAACCACCCAACACAAAATGTTTTGGCTGTCAATCTTGGCAAAACTTGAGAATAATGTCAAACTATAAAAAGATGAATATGAATATTTTTGTTTCTTTACCGATAAGTAATTAATAATAATGATGATCAAAGATAATAAAGATAACACTTAACACTTGAGACTAAATATGTTTATGTTTGTTTCTTTACCTATGTACATCCTTGTTTCATTTCTACATCCTTGCCCTCTTAATTACGGAGACAAAATATCCCTCCTGTAAAGAAACACTTAACAATAAATAAGGCATACAGTTAGAACACTAAATAACAGGGAAAAGCTTGGTAACAATCCATCCACCGTTGTGAGACTAAATATGTTTATGTTTGTTTCTTTACCTATGTACATCCTTGTTTCATTTCTACATCCTTGCCCTCTTAATTACGGAGACAAAATATCCCTCCTGTAAAGAAACACTTAACAATAAATAAGGCATACAGTTAGAACACTAAATGACGGAAAAGCTTGGTAACAATCCATCCACCGCTGTACATATAATTTGTGTAAATCCAAATGCCCAATAACATCTACGAATCTGGTGATACACTGACCAAAGATTTTGTGAAAGGTGCAGCCACTCGCAGAGCAGAGTCGGTTGACATAATAGGCCGCTGTAAGATTTTTCCACGGGATGTTACTGCTGCATTAACCTAAAAATTCCAAACTTAAAAATTCCAAACTTAAAACTTTAAGAATAATTGTTAAAAAAAAAAGAAACCTAAAAAAACATTAACCTAAATTTAGAGAATAAAATTATTAGATAGATATAAACCACAACTAAAACTTGAATTTTAAATTAAAAAAATAAAAAAAATGAAACTTACATCTTGAAAATTTCAAACATAAAAACTTTAAATTTTTTGAATAATCTCAAAAATCAAAATTTTAAACATGAAAATTGTAAATAATAATAAAAAAAATGAAATCTCAAAATCATAAAACTCAAAACCCTAAATCTAAAATTTATAAATTTAAACCATAAAAATATTTAAACCCTTAATCTTAAAAATCTATAAATTATGAATCGTGCAAATATTAATAAGATATTGATATAAATTAATCTTAAAACCTAAAATCTTAAACATAAAAATTTAAATTGAAAGCTTAAAACCTTACAAAATATTAATATTGATTATTTATAAAATAGGTTAAGATTAATTATTAATTATTATTTTTATTATAAATGTTACTTTCATATATATATGAAAAATCTTTTGTGTATAATTATGTGTAAATTATTTCATAAATCAAAAATGAGATGATGATATTGATAAATTTTATTATAATTAATATATGAACATTATTTATTTTTAATTAATATTATTTATTTACATATATTATTTTTTAATATATACATTAAATAATATATACTAACAATGATATTTTAATATAAATATATTATTTTAATTTTGAATGTGAAATATAGTTATACAATATAAAAATGAGATGATGACATTAATAAAGTCATGTTTAATTGAATGTAAAAAAAAAAAAGAGCTAAATTAATGTGTATAATATTAATGTATATGGGGCGATCAATAATATTATCATAGAAATTATATAAAATGAAATCAATATATAAATATGTCACTGTTATCAGTTTTTGTTTAAAATTATTGTATCGAATTTTTTTCGATAATGCATTATTTTATGATATGAGTCCAATAAAATGACATATATTAAGAGTGGTAGTGTATTGATATAAATATATTATTTTAATTTTAATGATAAATTCAATTCAATTTCATGTCCCAAACACACGTTAATGTGATTTATAGTATGTTTCAGATTATAATATTTAACCAAGGGTATGCAAAAGAAATAGACTAAATGACATTTTATTTATACAATTCAAATTATATATATATATATATATATATATATATATATATAACTATGAATAACATGAGAATAAATCATAATGTTACATATGTCACTATTTTTTAAAAACGTGACAATGGAAAATAGTTTAAGGGATATTTTAAAACACATTTTAATCATGTTTATTTTTTCAGCATAATTTTAAAAAAATGCATTTTAATGAGTTTATAAATTATTCATCAATATTTAATCATTTGATGTTGTGTAAGCTTCAAATATTTATGAAGATTATGGATAATGAAGATTATAGAGAATGGATTAAAGTGGGCGGAAATTGAGTCTAAGGAATGAAAGAATATATTATGCGATTTGATACATAATTTTTTATTTATTTTTAATGAAGAAGAGTATGTATTATTAATATAAATATATTTAAGTTATAAAATTATTTATAAAAAAGGGTTAGTGGTAGAAATTCATGTCACAATGATACATTAAGTTTAGTCTAGGAAACATAAATGAGACAAAAATGTTAAGGAACAAAAAATTATACTAAGCTTAGAAAAGTTCTAGAACAGCAAAAATGGTGATACTTAAATAACAACATCAAAGAGACCAACAAAAGAGTGGTTGTGATCAAGAAGATCACTCTATCTGGAGCGTGGAAGATCTTTTCCTTCAACAATAAGGTCCCATCCAAAATTGGTGGCTTGTTGATCTCTCTCATCTTTCACCTCAGTATCTTGCAGAATGTGGCAGGGAGAAATAGCCACAATGAGCCATGGGAACCATTTATACATAGGTGGTTGCTTGCCAACTTATGAACTTCTGAGTGAGAGACTCTACCTATGCTAGACTATGAAAATCAAGGAGACCCAACCCTAGTCCTATATAGGGAAAGGAAGTAGAAAGACCAAAAAACCATGTTATGCTAGGGGAGGAGCATGATGCCATGATTGAGAAATAGTAGCATGGTTGTGAGAACATCATGAGAATGATTACGATGAGGGATGCCCTATAAAGGGCCATTGCCACCTTGGGGTGGTGAGTTGTGTCGAGGAGAAGATGTAATGCAAGAAAATTTTCAAGGGGAACTACCCTAGTGATGATGCAATTACTACTAGTGATCTATCTCCAAAGCCAGTTTTTTAGTTTGCACTTTAATATATAGAAGCACAATAGAAATAATCATAGCCTTTTTATACCTAAAAAATTGAATGCAATCATAAACATTAGAG
>JARHVA010005136.1:1075000-1090000 GCA_037957365.1 Torreya grandis
GAAAAATATACATTTTGTTTGGATTTTTACACAGTAGAATTTTTAGTCTTTACCAGTTATACTGCAAGTTAGACTTACATGAATCTTCCTTCACCGAGCTTACAGTGAGTTATGGTAGATATAGTTTAAGGTTAAATTAGGATGAGGTTAGAATGCAAGTAAATAAAAAGGAGAATACATTAATACTGGGGGTACATAGAAGAAAAAAGTAAAAAGGAAAAGTATTTACAGGAAGCTAGAGAAGGGGCAATACAAAAACTAGTAGAGATTTGATTTCACTTCAAAGATATTTTTTGTTGTTCAAATTTATAGATGTTTGATATGGATTAATTAAAAAAACTTGGTTAAATTCTTATAGGGTTTTTATTATTCATTATTTAGAAATTTGGGAAAAATGTGAGGCTATATACCTAACATTATATATGTCTAGACTAACCAGAGAACCAAGTCGATAACCATATAAACCCTAATAATGGCTACATTATGAAACTCTATACATTTATATTATTCTAAATTCATTGCCTGAATACCTCGGGTAAGCTTATAGATAAATGAATGTAATAACTGAGTTTAAATATAAATCTAGGTTTATCTTAAACTTGGTCTTTTAATATTATTATGGAAATCATTCTTTCCTTATACCAAATTATACATTGGTAAAAATATTTGTAAAAATAACTCAAGTAGGGTACAGATGGAAATGGTATGTTATCTCAATATTTTGAAAATATTATCAAATCATATTGTTATTCAAACTAGGTAATATCTATATTGTATGGTAAATTTTGGTTAAAATTTATTAAGCCTATAATAGAGCATGACTCTATGTATGGGCTTAGTTGATACAAATTATGATGAATAAAGGTAGTATAAAAATTTAGTTACATATTAATGTTTCATATAGGTCACATTAATTATAGAAATCACTTTATGTGCAAGAATAAAACAAGTCTATTTTTTGTAAGACTTTTCAAGATTGTATAAATATACAAGGATATGCATATATAATCTTCAGGTCTATATATAGGATTATGGTGCACTTATATAAACATATATGGTTGTGTCAATATGATGACTAAATTGTATAATGGTGATTATATGTCAACTAGTTATTCATTATGGGTTTATTTGTTGTTTTTCTATTCACGTTTAGATTGGGTAATTTTTTTTTTGAAGCCTATAGAAATTTGATTTGGGTGGCTATGATTGAGTAAGTGTTTACTTAATTTTATTATGAACTTTTCATTTTAATATGAATGGGAAGATAGATAAATATTCAATAAAGCTTTACCACTATGTAACCTTGATATAAAAATATATGTCTATATTAAGTAAGACCATAATGACTTCACATAGTATAATGAGTTGTATTCATTCTTATATACTTTGAAATCTATTTATAATTATATACAATATAGTTTTATATGACTATGCACTATTCCAAATAATGAGTTGAGATCAGTAGAAATATACAAAATAGAACACAATCATAATATATTAGTTTATTCTATTTTATAATTAAGAAATAAATTAATTTAAATTTTGTGTTTGTTATGCATATCAAAAGCATACATGATACTCAAGGATGAAGTATAATTTAAGCCTAACCTGAGTATACCATATACACCTGTGTATTATTAGCTAGATAATTAAACACAATGAATTATATATAAGTGAATATTTGATGTACCAAAGCTAAATTTAGAATATATTTGAGTGTTAGCTTATGTATAAATATATGACGTACTTATCATTTTTTGATTCAATGCAAATCTAAATCCTATATATCATATATAGATATACATATTCTTCAAAAAGGTTTTGGCACTTGTCTGATATTAAAAAAATATATCGGTGTATTTGTTACTTGAATTATGAAGGATAAGTTTATATGTGTGTATTTGTTGAAGAAACTTCTACTTATATGGTACTTGAGATTAATACAAACAATATTAAGTTGTATTTGTATTTAAAATAGCTTATTGATGTATTTTGACATATGGAGTTAAAGCAATAAGCTGGTGGTTGATGTTATATAGATGAATAACATAACATTAGTGTCTAAAGTTAATATCTTGGTAGCTTGATGTCACAAGTTATAATATTAACTAGATGGTTTCATTTTATTAATGAATATTGAAATATAGTTATATATATGATTTATTATAAAATAAATAAATTATATTTTTTTGATTTTCACACATTTTATTTGATGGATTAAATGTATGAGATTTCCTTGTTTAGCACATATTATATTATTTTAGTAGCGAAAATTCATTATGAGATATATTGGTTTTAGTATTATTATATATATGAACCAATATGGTATAATGACCCTATATAAGCAAGTGAAATAGACTTAACTTACTTAATAGTGTCTCTAATACATAGATATAGTGAAATCTAATTGAGTGGTGTCTATGAAATTGACCGATACTTGAGATCAAATAACTACATGAAAACTTTGGCCAAAATAGTGTTTATGGTTAAACTTTGTCATTTCATATATGTTATTTAGTTTACATGCTTAGCATGATATCATGTTAGAAAAAATGTCTTTATGATATACTACATGTAATAGTTGTCTTATAGAACATAAATTCTATTTATTACTCTTTATTATTGCACTACTATTAACTACCCATCCATGAAGGGAGGTCCATTTCATTATTGGTAGATTGTGTTGGAGATCGATGGTCTATGGACGATGTGAAAAAGTACTCAGATGATGCTCTCCCTCCCCTTACCAATACTTCACTAGTGACTAAACTCATGAATACTTTTGGATGATTCAATTTCATTTAGACTCACATGCTCCATGGAGTATTGTATCATTTTACATTATTATTAAGCCTTATATTATGATTAAACTGAACTATTTTTTTTATTTTATCATTAAAATAGTTATCTTTAATATTGTATCATTTGTGGCTAGATTTATAAAAGTACTTTTATGAAATAAATGTAGTAGGCATTTCTATATTTAGCATTATACTTGATCTTATGATCTTATGATCATTAGCTAAATAGATTAGCTCTTGAATTTGCTATTTGGTTAGCTTAAACTAATGTATTTAGTTAAATATCACTATGTATGTTTTTAGTATAATGGAATTTTTATAAATTAAATTTGTGTAAGCATATTTTTTTAAATCTTACCTTATTCTACTATAACTCAGTGGGGTTGTTACATCTTTGGATTGTTTGATTTGGTTTGATAATCAAGAGGGAATGTACCCCAAAGTGAAAAGTAATCCAAGGGATAGAAGAATGATTGGATAAGGTATGGAAGAATTAGAAAATAAATGAAAATAAAGAGGTATTTACAAATGTAAGGATCTATCTGACTAATTAAGATATTCAACACAATTATTTGATCGAGAGGAAGTATAAGGCTTTTTCCAATCAAGGATATCATTAATAGGATGCACATATGTATACACAACTACATTATATGAATAGATGAATTATTATAAAGAATAAGTGCTAACTACAGATGCCTCTTATGCTATAATATAACCCTTCTAATCACTGTTAATATGCCCAAGCAAACTTATATCCTCATGTGAAGTAGGAGAAGATGAAATTACTTGTACATTTGCTGAAATGATTTAAATAACCTATTATGCCTTAAAATATGAAAATATACTTTTATATGACAATTTGTCATTATGATAATGTATCATGTTGTTCTTTATTAACATAATATGTTCATTTTGAATTGTATCATGCTCATAAGTAAATAGAGAAATTGATTTTATAATATTATCATGTACATAAATACATGGAAAAATAAATTATGGAATTTTATTATACTCACTAATAGATAAAAAAATAAATTGTAATGTTCTTTGCAATATTTAGATCATGATCTTGAATAGTACTATAAGTTATCTCACTACCATGTTTCTCAATGATTTTGCCAAGAATTTATTCTATAGTAAAAGTAAACATCAATGGTTCTAAGTGATATTCATATTGGATTCCTAAAACATTTACCCCCTAATTATCATGAATACATTTGAGACATTTATTCACTATATAAGTTATTTATCTAATATCTTGTTTCCAAGGAAATTATAATGTCATATCAAAAACCCATGTGCTTGGTTGAGCGAAAAATGTATTAGGAAATATGATTGGACCCACTTATAAAGGTATTACTAAATGCCCACGAGTATATTGTGTATGGTCTTCAAATGCTTTAACAACTCTAAAACAATCCTATAAATCTTGGTTTGTATAGCTAAAAAATTAGATGAGTGTTATGGTGTATATATTTTTGCTTGATCCATTGTCTATCATAACACTATGAATGTATTGTTTGTCAAAATATATTTGAAAAAAGAGTGCATGTCTATATGAACCATCATTAAGAATTTCACTATAATAAGTAATCATAGGACATTGTGCTTGTTTACTTTTGATTATATTAATGATGCTATCAAGTGGATACCTATATGTATGAGGATGGGGATGAGAATTATATGAATGTCCTTCAATATTATTCTTTTTATTTGTTTAATGATTTGGTAAAGGATGTTTTTATATTTTAATATTTTAATTTTAATTTACTTATGTCTTAGCCTCTTTAGTAGGTGTGTCAATTTCAATGGTATACCTAACATGCATTACAATAAAAAAAATTAGTATGTGTTATAAAAATGTTTTTTTCCATTGGCGGAGGAAGAATGATTAGATTACATTCAAGTTTGAAAAAATATATGAAGAGTTGAAGGTAATCATAAAAATTTCCTCCTTGGCAGATCTTGTAATTGAAGCTTTTATGTTGGTTATGAGATATTATTAATTATAATTTTATCTGTATTATTACTTTCATTTGGTTTGATATTATAATTTATCTTAGTTTTAAATATGATATTTGAAGTAGATGGATAATTTTAAGTATACTTAAGCTTTTTCAAATAAATTAACTTGACCTCACACTCTTTGACTATATCACATAGTTCATCAAAAGAATTAAACTTATTAAATGTAATTAAATCTTGAAGTCGAGATAGTAAAATTCAATAAAATATATCTTGGAGATAATTATCATCCATTTGATCTTTAATTTTTTCCATCATATTCTTGTATCTTAAGACATATTCAATTATTATTTCTTTAGACCCTTGTTTGAACTTTTCAATTTGAGCATATGATATCTTTTCATCAATGTTGATAGAAATTTGTGTTAAAAATAGATTATTGAAATGGTTAAAATAATTTATTGATTGAAGAAGAATATCATAAAATTTATTTAAGATATCTTTTAAAGAGCATTATTAAAAATTTATCATTATCTACATAGTCTAGATTAATTTTATGGAATGCACATAATACTACTCAAGATCACCTTTGAATTCATGATAAGTAAGATTTGGAGCCAAAAATATAATTGGTAATGGATAATATACAATTTAATGTGCCAAAGGGTCATGAATTAAGGACCATGAGTTCATAGAGGGGATAATATAGGAAATGGTTTGCTCAATGTTAGCTAGTTTAGCTTATAACCCAAGAAGTGAATGCTCAAGAGTATCATTTATAGAGATAATTGGAGGAGTGTAAGTAGAATGAGTATTAAAATGTATAGATATATTTTGGAGATGAAGTGATGTTTCCAAACCAAGGGATGATGGTATAGATGTAGAAATTGGAATGAATGCAATGGTATACTTAACAACATTGGAGATAGGCAATTTCATAACCCAAAATGGAATTTATTTTGGTATATATATGGATAATTTACCTTGATTCTCAGATTTTGATGTTAAAGGTATATTAATGAACTTATTTAACTCATGAGGATTATCTTAAAGACCTTGAAAAAATTTAGATAATTATTGCACTTTATTTTTATCTAATCTATTTATCTCATGTGGATTAATATGTGTTTCATGTTAATTATCATATTCCTCTTCATTACATTCATTATCAGTTTTAATGTGAAGTTGATTTATAGGATACCAAGGAATTTGAATAATGGCATTATTAGTGTTAGAAAACAACATCATGATTTTCCATCGTAGAGGACACCAAAGGAAGATGCATATGTTAAATATAAATTCCAATTAATGTATCATTATGCCTTAAATATATATAATACAATATGAATTAGAAAATTATAATGAATATGAGTATAATACAAGAAAAAAAATTATAAAGGTAATCTAGGAAAGGTTTTGAATGATTTTGTGGGCTTTCAAATATACTTGCTAAGTTATTGATTTGTGTCAGCCAAATATTTCATAACACTAACTAAATAGTAAAAATCATGATTATAAACCACTAACCCCATTTTTAAGGGTACAAGAGATTAAATTCCTTGGTTTATATGATCCTCTTATGTACACCATAAATCAAATAACTAAAATAAGATTCATATGGTATGAACAAGGTATCTTAAGTATTTCAAATAAACCATGAGATATGTGAAAACTAAATTCCATGTTTATTGATATAAAATTTCTGAGTATTGGGTTAAACCCTTCATTCCACAATGTTTATAAATATCTCATCCCATATCTCTTCACGTTAGTCACTAAGTATAATTTAAACTACCAGAACACAACTACTATCACAAGAACAAGAAATAAAAAATAAAGAGAAAATAAATGTGAACTATTTTTATGTATATATGTTAACATATATAAATTCAAGGTTGAAAGAAATAAATTCTATGTCAAATTTATGCAAGGTAAAAATAATTTTTTTTTAGTTTCAAATTAAATTTAGGTTTGATGAGGTTGAATAGTTACTTTTTGGATTTATATCAAAGATCAAAGGATTTTTATTTCTATCAATAATTTATATAATTTTGAATGAAATATTAAGAAAAAAATCAAGAAAACTAAAATTGATGTTGTAAGAATAGGGGGTTTGCCATAATGTTCAATATATTTTGAATTGAAATAAATCAAACTAACAGAATTAAATTATTAAAATTGAAATGTTGAAATATAAAGACCTCATAGTGAAAATAATATGCTACAGAATTCTAAATTAACTAATATTAGAAAATGGGTGCAAAAATATGAAAATATCCCTAAAACATATATTATGTTGACAATGAAGGATCACTATGACTGAAAACTACTTCTAAGGACTTATGTACTATGTTACGACTAAATGAAGGAATTAAATCTATGATTGGAAGAGTTTGTAGAAGGAAGATAGGGGCACAACATAGCCTTGTATATCAATTGTGACTACATCTTGGTTGATTGATTTCATGATTTTTAATCTAGTTTTTTACAACTATCTACAAGACTAAGCTAATTAATTATGTGAGATGATATACTATGTGTAAAACATTCAAAACACAAACCCTTGTTCATACATAATAAACACAATAGAGAATAAATGAAAAAAGTGGGAACATGTAAGGGGAATAGTTAAGGTATCCTTAGAAAACTCCATGTAATTTAAATATTTTCTACTTATCTCAAATGGGCCTCAAGCTGATGTAATTCTCCCTCCTAGGATGATTATGTGCTTCTTGAATGTGTAACTATATGATTGTAGTTAGAATATTGATTGAAATATTTAACAATGTATGATCTCAACCTATAATAAAAGATATTTATACTTGTCCTATGACTAATATAATGCTCCATAATTAAAATTGAATGATATAGTATCTTTTTATCAATATGTGTTAGAGTTACAAGGTAATTGTTAGATAAGCCTTGATGTTCTTATATAAGGGGATATTTGGATGTTTTTTACTAACCAACTTTGTAAAATGTGTAAGAGATCCACTTTGAAACATATCCATTTGAAAAAAATAAATGTTAGAGTGTGGGGGACAAGGTTGTGCTACTGGACAAAGTCGTAGTGCAGCCATGTCTGACCTAGTACAAACTTGTTACAAAAGGACACAAATTATTAAAAAGGGTCTAACATGAACATATATGTTGAATAGGTTGAATTTGGATCAAATATAGATGTTTGTATAATATTTTATATATTTTCATTACAATATAGGCTCTCTTATAAATTGTGAGTTAGATAAATGATAGATAGATTAAGGTAAATATGTCAAGATTAAACATTATCAATGACATAATGATTAATTTATTTTGTCTACAACTTGGTATAAATAGTGTTTCGACTTGAATTTATTTTATTATTTTTAATTATTTTTTGATTTGGAATATTTGCATAAGGATGCACAAGTATATGATTAAGTATGAAGGATATACTTATGTGTATGCTCGGTTAAAATTATCAGCTATAGAAATGATTGTGTATATGTATGTGGTTGTATATTTTACAATAAGTATGTGTAATGTGACTTGGTAGAGCTATGATATTTATTATAAATATATGTTGAGGAAACACTTAAGTGAATGAATTATTTTTGAATGATTGTGCCTTGAAAATATATTTTTATGTGTGGGGACGTGAACTTGTTCATGAATTTTTATGAGTGCATATCTTATATCTAGGTTTCAACTCTTAGCAAGGAATAACAAATATTCATAGGCTGGTTCAAATAATATTAACTCTATAGTGATTCCATATGCATTTATATATGGGATATATGCATTAAATTTTGGGAGAGAAAATAGGGATTATTTGAGTGTAAAGGGAGAAAGATAATAAGAAAATGCAAAAGGAATATGTTGGTATACTTTATTTTTTGGTTGTTAGATTTTCATGTATTAAATATTTCTGTTTCATATTACTTAAATGACTTATCAGTTTGGATTATGTCATAAGTTTTACTGGATTTGATGATGAAAATGGATCTTGGTTATTTACGAATAGTTTATGATTCTGTTATTTCTAATACGAAAAATATTTGACTCTTTTTAATACCTAGATATAACTTTATCGGACTTAATATAAATGCTTGTTTCAATGTCAAACCATGAAATTTATTCATGGTTTAAGGCAAAGAGTATAAAAGAAATAATATTTTTGTTTTCCCGTATAAATGAAAGATAAAAACTTGACTCATGAGTTATCTAGATGAGATCTTGTTGGCGGATCATAAGTTGCAATCAGGTAAGATATAAATTACCCTAATGTTGTATATAAGTTTGGAAAATAATGACGATTAGTATATCTTAAGGGATTAAATTATTTATATATATTTATTTATATTAATGTGTACTTCTTGGTTGTATTGAAGCTATGGTCGGAGAAGAGTTTTGATACAATGATTTCATGTTGGACTGAGTTCTTTCTTTGACATCCAACAATTGTTTAAGTCTATGATGATTTCTGATTATATTAGCTACTTGAACTCCATTTATTTGACTAGGGCACTTGAGAATGAAATAATCCTTGTTAAGGTAGCTAAATAATTTAAACTATTTCCTATCTTTGAATGATTTTATTGAATCTCCGACATATATTCAAAAATAGAACTTGGCTGGCTGTAGAAAGTATACGTATGGGCATATACTCTTAATTGAGTGACTATGCTTCAAGAATAAAATAGTCAATGACTTAGTTCACTGAAGAGCATGTTAGAAACATGATTGGGATTTTTTTATTTATTTATTTTTAATTATTATATGCTTAATGTGCATGGATGAACAAATCTTTTTTTCTACAAGTAGGTGTATACTTAGCCAGTTTGGTTATATGTGGTATGACCTTTGTCTTGTTATTTAATTTTGGATTTCTGTTCAAATGTATGACTACGCTCCCTATTACAAGAATGGTTCAGGGTTAGATGGGTTGAGTTGTGAATGGAAAATATAACTCTTGGGAAGGCTATGTATGGGCATACCATTGACAAATAATGTGGCCTACGATTTTTTTACTAATTTTGGCATAACAATTTGGGTTACAATCCCAAATTTATGATCATATTGTGAACTTTTGATTCTTGATATATCAGCTTTACTTCAACATTTAAACTGCATAACAGTTCATTCATGTCATGTATTCTAATAACATGCAGTACTTTCTATGCAGGAAATTACTAGTATGGACTTTCAAATATATTTTCATGAAACTATTGTTTAAAAGCACCGATGTTTTTGTGCTAATCGATTGTTTTAATGGACATATATGAATATATCAGATATATAACTGATGTATTATTGAATAGATTTTTTTTATAATTAACATTTTTTAGTTTTTATATTTTAGTGAGCCAGATAATGATATATTTAATACGTTACTGAATGAATGTTCTATATATTTTATACGTTACAGTTGTTTAGATAAGCAGTTTAGATGTATGTTTGTTGGTTGAATTATTGTAAGCATTCTAAGAAATGCTTATTGTAACTTTTTTATTTATTCAGTCGATCAATTTGTTGTAAGAATGATACAAGTCATGAGTCAAAACTTATCATATTTTCCATGTTAGGGGAAATGATACATGGGAGAATTATGTTGGAGCATGATTCATCCATGTAATATTATTAGCGAATGAAAAATACGTGGGATTAATAACTGAATATGTGATTCTGACTAAAATTCTTGCGAGTGACTCATAAGCTGTCTGTTATACATTAAGAGGTAGACATTGTGATGGAATGTTTGTCTATTTCATCTTCAAAATTTATTGTAAGTGTGCCTATTTTATTTTCTTGAATTGCATGGTTCCATGCTTAATATACTTAATTGTATGTTGGGAAACAACTATGGGATTTTTATAGATAAAATCTAAAATATGTGATATAATACCTTGTATGTTGACTTCAAAGAAGTAAAAATTCATTGGATGTGGGTGGAATGGGGTCACCAATGGATATATATTTATCTACCGAATTTTTTCTATGATTCATGATAAATAGGGTTAATGTTTTTTGTGGGATTTGTGAGTATAATTTTATCACACAACATCCATATGCATTTATTAGTATGGGAACATCTATAAGCATTTATTAGTATGGGAAAGGAATGGCTAATTTAATTCACCACTTTAAACTTCTCATCCTCTAGTTTCTTTCCTTATTGAATAATTTTATGATGAATTTATTTCATAATCAATGACCCTTATCTCAAAATTATTAATTATATGGGATTAATAAAATTATAAATTAATCATATCTTTAAATTTAAGTTGAAAATTTCCATGAAAATTTTTTATTAGATATTTATTTTTGTGTGATTTTTACTAGTGTATGTTGTTTAGTCATTACCCAAATGACCTTCATGAGTAGTCATTACCTAAATAAAAAAATTGACATATATTTTTAAGAATAATTGTAAGATAAGGGGACCTCCTAATGTATCACATAGCCATGATAACAATTTATTAATTTGGGTAGGAATAGTTAGTATATTTGACTACTTTGTGTTTCTCATCCTCTATCCTCTTCTCCATTAACAAAGATTTTGTTTAGCATAATTCCTCATAAATCATCCTTATCTCATCATTATTATTAATATGAGATTTACCTAACTACAAATCCAATCATGTATATAATTTTATTTTTCTGCATCATAAGAGGTGAACTTGATTCTCATTGTACTAAGACAATGAATAGAGTGTTGTTTAAAAACTATACCTATATTGGTCCTATATCATTTCGATATTCTATTCATTTGTATTAAAATATACTCAAATATGTTGTATATTTTGTAAGGATTGAACTATGTAAATTATAAAGCGGATTAAAGGAAATTTGATTCACACAAATACTTGTAATTTTTTTGGACTTGACTAATATTTTTTTTTGGAAGGTGGGAAAATAATGAATGAGATTGAATCTTTTTTTTATATATAGGATAATTTATATGATAACATATATGAATTAAATTACAAACTGGGCAATATATATCAACATACTTTGGGGTGACAAATTCATGTGTAAGATTTCATGTTTTTTTTAAGACAACCATCTCATTACGGCTTTGAGGGCTTTGATTTGATTTGGTTTCTTTACCATTTAAAAATAGATTATGATGTTTTGGTATGGTTTCCTTTAGGTGATTCACTTCGATCATAATGTTTCAGGGGACAATAAGAACACTTTATTGTGTGTGTGTGTGTGTGTGTGTGTGTGTGTGTGTGTGTGTGTGTGTGTGTGTGTGTGTGTGTGTGTGTGTGTGTGCGTGTGCACGTGCGCGCGTGCGCACGCACATGCACGTGTGTACATGCACATATGCATACATGCATGCATGCATACATACATACATACATATATTTATACAATAGCTTATTCAAATTAGGTTGAAGCATTATATAAATTATAGAAAATTAGAGTACAACATTGTAAAAAATACATGCTCTACTACATTTGTGTGTGTTCAAGGGGAAGCGTATATGTAGTATATTACAGGATGCACTTGTAGTGTAGGGATGTGGTTGTGTGTGTTAGGCATTATTAATAATGCATTAATAGTTACACCAATAATCCCAAAAAGCATAATATTTTTATAGATCCCTAGGGATCATCCTTTGTGGATTGTTTAACCTTGCTTGAGCTACTTCAGTCATCATACCTCACATTCTACTATTTAGTAGGATATTTTGGGTATTGAAATATATTATACACACACTCTATCATGCCCATATAAAATTTGTGGCCCAAAATTGCCCAACATTTCAATCCACATTCAATCTTCAAGTCACCCACTAAGTAAAAATGATGAATTAATATTTTGATCCTATGTAATTCTTGATTGTATTTAACTTATAAATTTACAATCACATTTGATTGTATTTCCTTTTAAATGGGGTTACAAATTCATATTAAATAAATCATGTTATTAACATTTCCATATTTTATGTTGTAAACAAAATGACAAATCCAAAGAAAAAGTGAATAATTCATAAGACAAGACCCAATATAAAAAGAGGAAGTAGAATGGATTATCATTAAGAAGCTTAAAATTCACACACACATATTGAAACTAATATACACATGTCATCATGAATTTCTTATTCATTTGGATAAAGACACTAGAGAAAAGTTCATGCACTAACATTTTGGCTGCCAAAAATAACCACCTAAATTAAGAAATGTTTTAGACCATATTAGGATAAAAAATTTGGGAAGGTCATCCATAATTGGAGGAATCCCATAATTCTCATAATTAAATATTTATGAAATAGGATACCACCACCATTAGTTGTTTTGATTGGCAATTACTAAACTAAAAAATATCTCATGAGTTCTCATAGTATTATAATTTTAGGATGAAAACCGCATAGATTTCCAATTATTTTGAAGACTAAGGCCACCCAAATACAAAAATAAAACTCACCTATGGAAGATTATAGGGTGATGAATATGGTGAATATTGTGATTGTAGTGGATGAGAGATAATTGAATATGTGTAACTATTAATGGGATTCTAACCATATTTTTCCTACTCACATAGATGTTTAGCAGTCTTATAACTTCACTCTCTGTCAAATTTAGTTTAATATGGACTTGATAATTAAGTTATATCCTTATGCATATACTCTTAAAAGTGTTTTTTATTGATTTTGAAGAAAGATCTTTGAAAGCTTATATTTTGGTGATTGATTATATGTAATGATGGGATTTTTTTATGTAGCCTACATCTCAGTAGTCAGGTTTTTCATATTCTAGAATATGATGAATTTAGAACCACCTAAACTATATTTAAATACACTTTGTATGTTTTTAATTAGTACAATTTCTAGGAACTAATGCATGTTATAATTAGGAAACCAAAGGAAAAGATATGTTAACCTACTCACAAGTTGTGGGAACATTTTCTAATGATAAGTAGGCATGGCCATGGTAATTTCATCAAAGAAAATTTGGTATTTATCTATCTATGTTTCTATTTATTTGACATTTTTATGTCATATAAGATTTATATTAACCCTTGAATGATTGATAATGTTCAGAGCAATCATATAATGTATGAGTTATCACTGCTCACAAAATGCCATATGCTGTATTTTATTTGTTAACTAAAAGGTTTTATGAGGATGGAAAATAAAAATATGCACTTTTAAATTATCAAGATTTTTTGAGAGATACATCGTAATAAAATATTTGAATAAATTAAATAGGGGCCATGTTAGGTATTAAAGCTAGGTAATATGCTAATGCCACACCCCTTTCCTTTTCATTTGAATACTATGATTAAACCGTATAAAGCCCATATTTAGGCTTCAGGTTTTGTGCACCGATTCACATACAAGATGAATGAGAGTAAATTTACAATTTTACATTTTGGGTATGCAATTGGCAATATTTTTTCATGCAAGTACATTGAAAATGTCAACTTAAATGCATATGTAAATGGCAATATTTTTTTATGCAAGTACATTAAGGATGTCAACTTAAATAAATTGCATATTTAACAACTTTTTGTGTTTATTTAGGCTAATTGGTGGAAAGAATATGATATTTTATTCATAAAATCATTAAAAACTAAGTGTCATGTATTACATTACATCGTGTTGAATCTAAAAGATACAAAATATTACATAAGTTACATACCTAGGGGATTTATCTATGGATCCAATCTATCCTAATACTCTTATGCACAAAATAATGACCATATATGCTAACTGATTTATTATTTTTAAGAAACCAATAGTGAATTCAAGCTCAAAAGTTATGGTCTAGTGAAGTGTATTGAACTTTTACATGAAATTTAGGTCATCTAGATTTTATGGTATGTACATTAAACACCCATATGTTGATATCAGTATTTACAATAATCTAGTCTTATATTTGTAATAAATATTAACCAAAAATTAAATATGGTATTAGAAAAAATTATATAAATTTTAATAACTCATTTTTTATTGGAAAAAAATCTTTTACAACAATTGAAAAACCAAGGATAAGATAGGGTAAATTTATCTAAAAATATGTGGTTTTAATTTAATCAAATAAAATAATATGCATTAAATAAGTTATTATTTTTCCCCTGTTAATGGGCCAATGGTAAATAAGAATGAAAATAAAAGTAAGAAAGAGGCAGTCTAAAGCCCACCTAAATCTGGATGGTTTAAGCTAAACTTTGATGGGGCTTACAAAGGATATCTAGGGGCTTTGGGTGCAAGTTATGTGATTAAGTATTATAGTGGTT
>JARHVA010005136.1:1095000-1105000 GCA_037957365.1 Torreya grandis
CATAAGGATCCATTTGAATATGAAGGATTAATAAATACAGTCCAATGATTAATTGTGTTTAAAAACATTAGTATGAATCTTAAAGTAAATGGGGAATTATATTATATATCGTCTTTCATCAATGCATATTGAACAAATGTGTTTTGCTCCATGCCAAAAATATATGTGGAGATTATTACTTATAATAACTAAGAAATACTTCTTAATAGAGCCATTCCAAGATACACTAAACAATTACGTAATATAGCCTTTCATAATAATTTGAAATAAATATAATTTCAAACATATATAATATGGGAATAAACATGTTTTTATTATTCACATTGACATAATATTGCTTTTATCAAATTGAAAGAAGTATGTAATGGCCTCACCAACAATATTCAGGCGATGGAGTGTAGGTATGGGATACTTCATGCCCAAAATAAAACTCTCAATTTTAACATTACATTTGTATAAATGCAATTCATAAAAATAAATCAAAAACATATTTGTATGAATTTAATTCATGAAAATGATTATTCTTACAATATTATTCACACTTAACCAAATATAAATATTAAATATAAAATAAAAATATTTAAACCCAAACAAAGACCATATATTTGTGACATGTAAGAAATTAAAAATAATTATAAGATACCTTGCTTCATGCCCTTAGTGAAGTTTCAAAAACATTGCATTTTAAAAACCTATGTGGATTTTTAAAATGACATGCATTGTTAGCCTAGGTCATTGAAATATATTATTTAATTCATGGTGGCATGTTGTGGGTGTTTATCTTTGTCTAGTTGTCCATATAGATTCTTAAATATATATTTATATGTTAAACTTGACTTGTACTCTTTAAAAATATATCTCAAGGCTTTACCCTTCAGTTTGACCCTCCTTACAACATAATGGCTCACACTCACCACCTCACTGATCTAATTACTTATTTTTTAGTCTAAACATGATTATTATGATTATCTAGACCACTTGTGACCACATGCAACCTAAAATATGATACATCCTTCACTGTCAATTACATAACATCAATAAATTTCCTCCATCTTTGACAATTGCATTCAAAGCATGACAATAGTGTTAAAATTACTATCCATACTCCAAAATAAGTGTGCTTACCCTACAAACACTATTTTTTTTTAATATTTCAATGTGTATAGGTCAAACTAATAATGCCATTAACTCTTATATGAGGACTATTTCAAAATAGCTAGTATAAATAAAAGTCAAATTGAATCCATTTGGACACTTATTAAATACTAAGTAAACACTTCTTTAAGATCAATGAATAAATTAAAAAACTAAAATATTATGCCATATTCATTCCTATTTATGTATCAATAATATGAGAAACAATACTACAGGTTTAAACCACTCAATTTACAACTCGTGAGACATATTTATCAGGTTTTAAGTTATATCACTACATGCATCTTCATATAGTTATATAGTTTAGGTCATCTTGATATCATGAGCCTACTAGCCCATTTTTTGGAAGGTACCCTAAACTAAGGTGAAGACATAGAGTTTGAAATATAATCAATGATATAGATCATGTACACAAGATTCAGAAACATTAGATGAAAGGAAACATAAAATTCATATATATTTATGTGGTTTCATCTTGATACAATAAACATGTTAAATAGGATGGTTGTTTTATGATTCAAATAACAACATCAATGTAAATGCCCATAGGTTGACACAAGTGTTTAGGTAGTCTAAAAGAATATTTCTAGAATTTGATGACTAGTTCTTGAACATCAAATAACCTATTCCCTAATCCACACATATTAGTTTATCTCTACAACAATTCATAAGCTAATTATTGTTTCTTCTTTGTGATTATGAAATAAAAATATCATTTATAATTTTACTTTGTGTATTTAGTATTTTTGGTAATTCAACACTAAAATTGAATATCATAAAGTAAATTATTTAATTGGTATTCTTCTAAGGAATAATTTAATTATCTCTTTAACATTCCATTTCTCCATAACCAGTAAACTAAAAAGGGTTAAACATTTTGATGAACATAAATTTTGTGTCTATATATGAAAATAATATATTTATATAGTTATTTAGCTTCCTAAGATATTTATTCGTTATTTTTATTTAGATATTTTCTATTCTTTACATGCAACCTAGGCATAACCATAGATTTTGTGGTTTTCCTATTGAATATATTGAGCTACCCCTTGGGAAACCTAAAATCTCTCAAGATAATACCATTTTAAATCATCCTAATAATGAGAATGGAAATAATGATGATTAGACACATACTAGAAAAGTTCTTATAAAAAATATATCCGATCATGAGGAAATGAAACATGCAAGGATAATGAAAATGACCAAGTTGACCTAGAACAAGTTAAATCCATTACATTATTTTGAGAGTGAATTCAAACAACTCCTAAAGATATTCACAATAACCTACATATTATATTATAAAATCTAAAATCTAAAAGAGTTAATTAACAACCATGTGCATATATTGATCATGTTATTAAAGCAATGGGACATCTCACACCCAATGATCATAACATTGCATACTACACCTATTGGGGTCATGATATATGTTTTAAAACCATTATTACCTGAAATTCAAGCCACTTTTTCTACATCCTCCATGGGAATTATTAACAATTCAACTCAATTACCTATTTCAATGCTTATTTCAATAAAAACATTTCCATCCCCTTCGGTGACTGCTCAAACTTCAAACCTTAGGTGTCAAGATGTGTAATATATGGTAAAAGCTCTATATATTTTTCAATTTAAGGTTAAAAAATTTGAGATAAATTATATGAAATCATCCCATGCTATTGATTCACAAAATGTATTGCATAACCCTCTTCCAACTTACATATGTTTGTACCCTTTGTCAATTAGTTTATTTCACCTAAGTTTTGATTATATTATGGCAAGGGTGATCATGAATAAAATATTTGATGCTTTTATGTGGCGTCACTTTATTATGCTTCTAATGACAAACATATAATCAAATTATTTTCAATAAGATTAAAAGATTATACTTTGAGATGGTCCTATGATCTATAAATATAATTAGTAAAAGCATTCACACACCCATCTGATCAAATTTTTGCACATTTGAATCAAAATTACTAAAATTATTTAATATATACAAGTTTCCAAGATCAAAAAAGGAAGAAATTAACTAATTAATGAATATGTCTTGAGATAGAGGATAATGGTAGACAAAATGACAAATCTAATGGTGGATAAATAACTTCAAGACATATTCAAGCAAGTTTTCTTGATTCTTTACATGAGTCCATATTTTTAATAAATTAAAATAATTTTATGATTTATGCCATATTTTCCATGATAGATAAATGAAAATTTTGGTATTAAACAAACATAAGTATGTAGCTAACATGCCAACTACATCCACTACCAAGTTTCATATCGACCACATTACATGGTAAAACCTACTAGGGTTTAGAAATAAATAACTGCCATAGTTCATATAGTGTCACAGAAACCTAATGGGATAATATTATCCAATGCACCTAAGACAAAATTTACATGATTACCTAAGTCTCCAACTTTATTACTTATGAAACTAGTAGAGTGCCATCTCATACCTCTTCATCCTCCTATGGTGATTGATATTAGTTGACCTTTACCAAAAGGATATTATGCCAATGCATATTATGATTAGCATCAATGTGTGGTAAATTAAACTAAAGATGCTATAAAGTAAATCACAAGATACAAGACCTTATTGGTAGTGATCAAGTTACCTTTGATGATTTTCCCACATATTCAGGATCACAACAAAATGATCATCACAAATAGAATATATTCAACAATATACTTCAAGATAATTATAAGATAAATTTAGAAGTGAAAATGGTATATTATACAAGTATTCCTCCATCATGTTATGGGAACCCATTAGATGGGATTATTGGTAAATTTATACATGAGATTCTTCTTATCATTCCAAGAACTTAGATTTCATTTGGTGACAATGACATTGTGGATGATAACTCAAATATTCATTTTTATTTATTATGGAATTTATTGATCATCATTCTATATATAATGTTAGGATTGACAATGGTAAATGTTATAATGTATGTAGCATATAATTATGCAAAAAATTGGGATGCACACATGACGATTTATTCCCTCAAAATAAAATGATAATATCATTCGATGGTAAGCTACAATAAGTTTTTCATGAGATGTATTTATGTCTTTAGGTTGGTACAACACATGATACCACTACCTATTTAGTTATAACACATAACTAAGACTTTTATGTGTTATTGGTATGTCCTTGGATACATAATATCCATTTTACATACCTTCCATACTAGATGTTTTTCATAAGTATATTCAATGCCAACAAGGTAATTACAATTTCTAGGATTCTACATAAACATAATTTACCATAAGGAAAGTTTGTTCCACAGCACATGATTATACAAACTATTAAGGTTAATCTTATGTGAAATGGTAAGCAACATAAAATCCCCTTTCCTAGGATCCCCATACTTGAGAGTCCTTTGCTTCAAAACTCTACAATGTACACTTTGAGATGATCACTCACACCTCTATGGCCTAGCCATTTATCTACATCCAACCACCAAATTTCAAGATGGGTAACAAGACCCTCTATTATACTAAATAAATTATAGAGAATAAAATATTTGGTTACACAATACCCTACACATTCTATTACTACTTCATGATCATAGAGTCCTATGAGACATACATATAGCATCACAGATTCTACACATTAATATTTGGCACATATACATGATCCTTGGTAATATTACCAGTTTGTTATAATATAACACCATGTGATCATGTCTTATATGGGATTATTGGATAACCCTATCTTTCCAAAAATTCCAAAAATCTAGTGAAATTTGAAATTTTGTAAAATTTAAAAAAAAAATCTTGAAAATATAAAAACATTCATATAATTCAAAAATATAAAAAATATTTAGAATTTTACATGTTTTATATATTTTACATATATTTTTTACTTTAAATTAGTATATAAAATATAATTTCTATATACACATATATTTCATAGGTACTTGAGTGCGATACAGGTATAAATGAGACCCATGATATCTCAAGCATGCAGATGTTGGACCCTTCCTCTTCTACTATTATACATTATGTTGGGGGAATATTGATTAAATATGATTATGATTGACATAGGTTTTATTATTTTATGATCATGTTTACATCTTACATCTTACAAATGCATATACTCATGTTGTTATCTTACACAGTGTATTTGATAGGCTATTCTACATAACATTTTTCTAACACATGTAAGCAAGGACTACTATTACATGTTTATGCTAGTTTATTGTATCCCTTTACTTCATCTATTTAAATTATCTTACTTGGGAGAAATTTTTACTTCTTTGTCTTTTTTATGGAGTATTTGATCAAGTTATTTTGTTGTTGGCCATAGTGCCTTAAGTATTGGTTGTTTATTTGGTGTGTAAAATTTTTCACATCTTCCAATTGAATGTGTGGCATTTGAATATACCCCTTTTTTGTGGTCTCCTTATAAACCCTCTTTATATGACATATGAGTAATCTTATTTTTGTGATTGATTTTTTGTTGAGCTTGTAATTTTGTAAATGTTTCCATGATTCACATCATGCATCTTACAGTTTGTTATGTATGCATATTGTGAGCTTCATTGA
Organism: Torreya grandis; assembly: GCA_037957365.1. Lineage (NCBI taxonomy): Eukaryota > Viridiplantae > Streptophyta > Pinopsida > Cupressales > Taxaceae > Torreya > Torreya grandis. The sequence continues at coordinate 1,100,713 of JARHVA010005136.1, forward strand.
TATATATACTTTGATCTGATGCCACTATATGTTTCATTACTACATTATTCACAAATATACATCATAGTTATCTTATCCTTTTGAGATAAGGTTATGATCACATTTTAAGTCCTTTCATAAGGGGGGGAGGGGTCATATCAGTGGGGGCATGTCATAAAAGACATGAGTCCACAAATATATGTTTGATTTAATGTGAAAAATTTGATTCAATTTACATAGTTTTTAGAATGGGAAATTTGAATTAGAGGTTTGAATTAATATTTCACTTGGCACAAACAAAAATTAGCATGTTTTGATAGGAATTTCAATGAATATCTATTAAGAATGGTATGGTGTACATGGAACCTAAACATGTTGAAATGGCTACAAAGTCAAACAAATTTGAACTGATGCTTGGATGAAATAATTTAGAAATTCATAAAATAATAGGCCATAAAAATTAAATTTATGAACAAATAAATTATAACTGAGCATATTAATGGAGAAATCTATGGATTTTTATCACATGAGTTTCCTAAACTATTAACCACTTGGTTGTCAAGATTGAAATATTATTGCTTTAGATGAAGGGAGATAGAGCATTTTTTCATAACTAAAGAAAAGGTATAAATATTGTAAATCCTGGACACTAAGTGGATGAATGTGATAGAGAATTGGCTAAAGCTCATTATTGACAAGTATATCATGATGTTTTCCATGCAAGGGTACACTTAATTCTAAATTAGTGCATGATTAATTTGTAAAAGGCTTTAGACATAAATTTCTACAATGATTACCTCTAATTCTGAAGATGTTGGTTGTGAAGAATGTTATGAAGTAGACTCAAGGGAGTGAATGATGAGGAATAGAGACCAGTAGTCATTTAGGGTGCTATAGCGATGCAAATTGAAGGGAGTGAATGATGAGGAATAGAGACATAAAACTTGAACCTAGACATAGAAGATGGAGGATGTAGATAATCATATAGAGAAGATAATTATGGGAATTGAAAGAGAAAATAATCAACAAAAGCTATGGAATAAACAAAATGATCCTCATGTGACTATGAGTAGAGGTAGAATAAGAAGTTTGAAGATTATGGGAGGATACAAACCTTTGAGGGAAACTAGAGATAGTGAAGTGATAGAAATCATAGCCCTCAAATGATTTAAGGTCACCAAAGATATTGAAGGGTATGTGTGAGATTAAGAAATTAATTAATAGAAAATTAAACAAATAGAATGTGGAAGAGTTATAGGGAAGGAACTAGAGAATATAAATGCTAATTTTAGGAAGCAGTTATAATGGCAGATATTATTTGGAGAAGTGGAAGCATAATATTTTTAATATGTGATGAAATTAATTAAAGTAAATGTAGGTTCAATTTCAAATGAGGAAATTAATTTATCTATCTATGATTCATTCTAAGGGGATGCATCCTTCATGCTTAATTTTTTTATAGGTTTAATAAGCACATAAATTGAGAGGTGTAATGATTGGTTTGACAAGTTTATAGAAAATTTTCGAAAGGTAATTTAAAAACATTATAATTGGTAGAATTCGGTACTTCAAAGACAACTAAATAATATATTGAAATAAGAATAAATTAGAATCCAAAGTAGCCACTTTTTTAAGAGTAATAACAAGAAACATGTCCCTCAGTCTATCAAATTTTGTAACCTTGAAAACTTATGATGGTTCTACTGGTTCTAAACAATATGTGTTGACCTATAAAATGAAATGATAGGATAAAGGTGTCACTAATAATGATGTGAATAAGTGTGAGATTATAGAATCCTTGATAAGAACAACCCAACTACTATGGTTTTTGAAGATATAAAGAATAAAATAATTGTAGAATTAAATATGAAGTTAGTGCAAGTCCAACCATTCAAGACTTGATGGAGATTCATCAAAAAGTGGAAAATTAGTCAAGAAGTATGATTGTAGATTCTTATATTTTATTAACTAAGTGAGTTTTTAGCTCATAGGCATAGATAAAATTTAGTGGTTCATTCAAAGTCTGTGTCCCAAGATATAGTTTGTTATTACACAAATGTAGATACCTAATAAGGTAGAAGCTTAATTAGATATGACTCAATTCACATAGATATAAGATTATGGAAAAATTTCATATCCTAATTCAAATACATATGATAATATAAATGTTTTTATTTGATAGGGTAAAATTAGTTTTGAACCTAGATCTATGAACCAAGAAAGTGAGGGTTTTGACAACTCAACCCACATCTAGGCATAACCAAGAGGGAAAGAATCCCCCTAACAACCAACTACAACATAGAAGTTTTGAAGGTTCCCCCAACCTTTAAAAAGAGAAGTAAAGGTACCCATGACCATGGCAAGACTAGGGAATATTTAGGTTTTAAGGATTCCAACAATGAGGGGTTTTTAGGATCACATAACCTAAAAGTACAACAAAGAGGGTTTGAAGGCTCTGCCAACCTTTAACAAGTGGAGTAAAGGTTTGATGACCAAGGAAATACTAGAGAAGATGAGGGTTTGAAGGCTTCCCAAACCTTTAAAAAGTAAATTAAAGGTCCCAATGAACAATTTGAGATAAGAGAGCATGAGTGTTTTAAGGGTTCTCACAACTAGGAGTTTTAAGGTCTTATAACTTGTAGTACACAAAGAAGTTACTAAAAAGAGAAACTCAAATGGTGATCTCTCTTTGTCATGTCTTTCCTAGGGCACTACACACTAGAAGATCCACTAGAGAGGTCTTCCACCACCAAGGTCTTCTACACAACCTCCATACAATAGAGTTATAATGACTGGGTCTATCTTCCCTCTAAGGTTCACAACCGAGAAAAGAACAACAAGAACCAAATTACATAACATAAATTCAAATTTAAAAGGAGGTATTCCACCTCTTGGGTCATCCACATAGCTTCTAAAAAGCTAAATCACAATAAGTGGACTAATCTTCCCACTAAGATCCATAATATTTACAAGGCACAAGGGGTTTCGAGGCTCTAGGAAGTATAGAACATGAGATATGAGGGTTTTAAAGAACCCACAACCTAGTGTTTTAAGGATATTATAACCTTGAAAATTGAATATTTGGGTCCTCATAAATAAAGTAAAAGGCCTTCCATATAGTTTAGATATAAGACAAAATTAACCTCACCCAAGTAAAATAAATAGAGATTTGCATTTTCAAAGCAAAAAAGGGTCAAATCTTAGATTCCTATAATAGCCTTAACACATAATAAACCATGGGAGTGGGTTACTCTAATACCCATCATACCCCAAGATATAAAATGGGGATGGGATATTCCATCAACCACCCAGTCTAAAGATTATAAAATAATAGCCTTACTGTATAAGATGAATATGCCAGTGGAGGACTAACTTCCTCCATTACTAAGAGTGTTGTCGAACCGAATCAAAACACAAGATGAAACCCCACTAGTAGGTTTGACACCATCATCACTATAGGAAAGAATGATTTTGAGGGCCTTTTGCATCATGTCAAAGGTGGATAATATTGGAGGGGAAACCCATAATCCTTCCCTACTTTGCTTACTCCCCAGCCTACACAACACACCAAAAAAGATTGATAGTGTGTAAAATGACCCATGCCATTCTAGTGGTAGAATCTTAGGTTTGTATAGAGTGATAGAGGATTTTCATGTTATGTATCACAATTGAAGTGTGAGACTTTAAAATTCCCATTAATTCTTAAATCAATATGAACATATTCAAATAAAAAACCCATGACCACACCAATATTGATCCCACCTGCTCCCCATTCAGATCTATCATCTTGCTTATTATAAAATGTTGGTGAGAGCTCCACCGGTGTTAAAATGCTACCAAAGTATCACAAAAACCTATTACCTTTTTATAGGCCCATCGCTAGACACATCACCAGATACCTTCACCCCTTTCCATCATCATCATCATCATCATCAACAACATCATCATCATCATCATCATCATCATCATCATCATCATCATCATCATCATCATCATCATCATCATCATCATCATCATCATCGTCTCTATCTCCCTCCTCATGTGCATCTTCCCACCCACAGTTGGTTTTGAAAAATCCTCCCATTGCCTCACCCATTCTTCATGCTAATATAAATGTTTTTCTATAAAGGATGGATGAGAAGAATTAAATAAAATGATCCTAAATGTAAATATTTTACAGGTTGTATGGTAAGGAAAGAGACCATAAGAATGATTACCCAAGGATTATGAAAAGGTATTTATGCAAGATATGTTGCATAGTGGAAGATCTCATTACCAAATGTCACTTGTTGTATCAATACATACCAAA
>JARHVA010005136.1:1110000-1145000 GCA_037957365.1 Torreya grandis
CCTGCACTCATGGATTGTTGTGCATTTAGTGGTAGACTGCCACAAATAGATAAGGTATTAAATAAAGGAACAAGGCATTTGATTGAATTTTTTTGGAATGAAAACACAAAGGTCTCATCTAATGTAAAATATGTTTTTAAAAAATAAAAGGCTCAAAAAACTATGAGCCATATGCAAAACATTTCTTGGACATAACCCAAATAGAAATTTATAAAATGTTTAGTTTAAAATATAATGGCTAACTGGTAATTAGACAAAGGTAATTTGAGATGTGCAAGACTTTCTATGTTAAAATGAACCAAGCATGCACCACATGTTTTTCTAGGGTAAAAATTTAATTTTCTATGTATTTTGATTTGTTCATGTCGATGGTTTGTCGATTGAGCTAACGAGTCAAAATATATGGCCCTCAATGACCAAATTTTATCCTATTTTGAGATATTTTTCTAGGATATAAAAATCATTTCAATGTCTCACCAACCTCCTTGTGTTTCTTATATAACTCCTATGTGCGAATGTAGGAGATGATGGCTCATCTCTACTCCTCACAGTTCTCCTACAATGTGTAACCAAAGTTGCAGGAGGTTCTTAACCAAAATTGGGCATTGTAATCTTCATAAAGTTTTGAAATTCTTTATATACATTAAATTCATTAATAGGGAGACATTGAATACCTTTAATCAACATAAAATAACAAAATTCTAATCATTGGAGGGACTAATGAAGGGTCTGCAATCCAAAATAGAAGTTTGTGTAATGTGTGAAGGAGTAATGCGGGGTGTAATGATGGATTATTATTTTTAGTAGGTCAAAAATAGGTGTTATAATATGTTTTAAGGTAATTCAATGTGCATGTAGTGGCTAAAGATAATAGATACAAACAAATGACAAGTATAACTGCCATATAATGTGAGAATGGTAAGAAAAAGAAAGTTTCTTGTATATTTTATTAGATAAATGGTTGAAATTACATGAGGGAGTATTTAGAGTGTTGTAATAGGGGATAATATTATGTAATAGAGGTATAGATTTCCAAGAAATACCAAGAAAAGATTCATTTGTGAAGAAACTCTACTATTCTATAGAACTTTTTATAAGACTATTTTATATATAATAAGATGTATGCATGAATGAATGTTTTATGAATATTGTTGGGGTTTCCCATAATTATCATTATGTGAAAATTATTATAAGATTTTTTTCTCTTGTTCAAAGTATATTTTAGTTCTAATCTTTAGGATTGAGTCCTAATACATAGTTTAGGAAAGAGATTGAAGTTTCTATTTTAATACAATCGTAGAGAAATGGATGTTCTACTATGATGTATTGAATTTCATTTAATGTTAAGAAAACATAATAAGGGATGATTCAGGTGGTTTTGGGAATATTAATTACTATATAGTATAATATTCTTGTATGAGTAAAGTTTTAGGCCTTAAAAGACCTAACAGAGAAGAAGGGGTGGTGAGTTGATAGGCTTCCATTGAGAGTAGGGTCATAAAACTTTAAATGGAGTTTTAAGAAGATAAATATTGATTAAAATTGATATTAATTTATCTATAATACCTATATATTATTCTAAACATTAAGGTTTGGGTGTCAAAATGGATAAAAGGAAGAGTAGTCTTTTATGAACCAAAGGGGTGTATGTGAGATCTAGTGAGTGAGTAAGGTCTTCAGTTCAGTTGGTACATGTTTTTTAGGGATAAGAGAACCCTTAGATAATGTATGTGTGTGTCCATAGAGATTAAATGAAGAAATAATATTATGAATCATAAGATGAGGATCTAGACTAGCGCATGAATAAGTAAGGTACGGTGATGAACTTGGGTGAGAAAGTAAATGGTGTTATTTTTATGAGAGGAATGAGTAATGTAGAAAATAAGAATGATGGCGTGTCAAGAGAAGTTGAAGAGGAACTACCAAATAAAGATGTTTATGAAACTATGTAAGACAAGCATTTCAAGAGATTTCAAAATAAAAACAAGTACCTAACAAGACAAGGACAATAGATGATGATAAAAGGTTAAAGAGGAGTTAAAATTAATCATCATAGATAATAATAGGTGATATAAGGATGTAGGTAGGTCCTATATATACCATAAATCCTATCAAAATTAAACCTTAAGGAAGAACAAAGAGTAGAGTCTTAAAAGTTTTATGTGAGATTTGGTACTTGCATTGAAGAAGATGATATTGAAAGAAGGCATGATAGGTTTCATGATCAAAAAGGAGGTATAGAACTAGAGACCTAGATGAAAGTGAATCAAGCCTAAGAGTAAGCCTAGAGGATCTTGAGAGTGCATATTTGAACATAAGAGGAGAGAGTATAGATGGAAATTAAGGGTGATATGTCTTCTATAGAGAGAAGATGACTATGTGGGAAATAAGTTTATGAACCTAGTGAAGTTGAGAGTGAGCAAGGGTATTCAAGGGAAAAGTAAAGGACCCACTATCTGTGAAAATCAGAGATCATAGCTAGGTGATGTCTAATTTAATTTTATATTCCATTTACATCAGGTATTTGTTTTTCATTTACATCATAAGACCTTAAACATAATCAATTCAATTCTAAGTCATGTATTATAATACATTTCTATGAATTTAGATACCACAATACCATAAATAAACATTTCTAATAGTCATACACCTTTAATAGGTGTTGAATTTATCCAAGAACATCAAAGACTCCTTATTATAAATTTAAGTTTAGTTTTGGAGGGAAAATATAAACACCCCCTAATTGAGATATTACAAACAACTTGAAGCCATGATAAGCTACTTATTACCGAAAACACACTATATACACCCTAATGGATGGTGATCCTTCATCACTAAATCTCCTAATAACTATGGTTAACTAAAACATATAATCTTTAGATCCCTAAAATTTAACATAAGTTCACTTACATCACAATCACAAATTGATATGTAATTAAATGTAAATCAAAAAATAAATAGTAAATAACACCTGTAAATGTAAAATATTCATAATGATGAATCACCTTAATTATAGAAAAATGTGGATTTTTTATCTCCATATGAAGTAATAATGTTTACTAACCAATAATAGATGTAAAAATTAAATGATCAAAATATGAAATATTCATAGGTAAAGGAATCCTATTATTGAATAGTATACATGTGTACTTGTAAAGTTTTGTCATAATTCAACATTAAAAGTATGACATATATCAAGAAAAACTATAGACCGTAACACATAGATAGACAAAATGTGCTATATAGGCATACAATGTGGGTCATATCAGCATATAAGATTGATTATGCCTACAACTAGACCTCTAACACAACAACTAACTCTCTTGCTCCTCATTGCCTCCATATAAATTGTGCTCTATTTCTCATCATTGCTTCCATATAAATTCCATAAAATTTGCTATGTAGGGTTGTGAAACTATGTATACATCCATGATGGAGAATATTATAGAGCATACATATTTAGTTAGATATAAATGTGCATACATTTATGTAAATTTGACATAGAATATCATTACTTGAAGTTAAAAAATATATTATTATGTGTTCTCACCAGTCTCTATCCCTAAATCATGAACTACTATAGAGATAGTGGATCCTTAGATGTAGCCAAAAAATTAGGAAACCTTATTGTCATCTATGAGGGGTGCCCATAGCATCCCTCATCATCTATAAAACCAATAAACGAATAATGTGTGAATCCAATGAGCATGATAAAAATCTATGACAATAATATATATCTTAAAACATTATTTTTTAGGTGAAAATAAACATACATGAATAAATATGTAATTTAAATGTTTCTAAAACTATGTATACCATACACCCGTGCTAATTACGGCTTGTATAATAGATTCAAGGCATGCCTAGTTAACCAAAATATCGCTAATCATTTATGTAATCAATAAATAAAAAGTCAAGTAAAATAAATTAGAGAATTAAGTAAACACGTACTAGAAAATAAGCTTAACATTCTTTTACAAGCATAAACAAATTAAAAATAAAATTAAACCTATGTAACAAATACATATGGTGAATTTGATAACTCCTGCACAATATGATGATCTATCTCTAGAGGAGTTGATGAAGCTTATACATCTAGCATAATGTTTGACATGTTACTGTCATGCATTATTGAAGCATCTACAGGTGTTTTATGCTTTTGCATGCTAGTCTTTTGAGCTCCTAAAGCATATATATGTGGCATATGTTTTGGCATGGTAGTCTCCATAGATGTAGTTTGTGTATGTCATACCTGAATAGGATGTCCCATATACTTATTTTCACATGATTTGAAATGATTCACAAGAATTGTAACATGAGTAGGAAGAGGGACACTAATACCTATACCAATACCACCAAAACCACTAACACTTCTACCAACACCATTACCACCAACACCAGTAGCGCCACTACCACTATCACCACCTATAGGCTAAGCAAAAGTATTCACTGTATGCATACCATTTTTAATTATAATTTTTACCATACTCATAACTACCTTAAGGGTTTCCATCTATATGGTATGATGCAAAATTTTAGGAATAGAGGCATACATTATTTTTCTTCTATTTCCCTATGCTCAGTTACAATTATTCTAATCTCACCTAGTACCAAATCTATCAAATAAAGATGCAAGTACCCTACCTTGGGAGGCCTTCATGTCAAAATAGTTTGGAATTTCTCTCAGCACAAACTCATAATACAATTTCATCAAAAACTATAAGTAAACCTTGTTATTATTGCATGGAAGCTAATCAAACACCATCCACAACCTATCTCAAAAATAATCTTTCATCTCCTAATCAACACACCAATAGATACTAATATGTTTACAATTATTTGGTGGAGGTTGGTTGGTTCTAGGATTAACAAACGATACACACATAGATTCTTATATAATTTTTTCCTTAACATCTTCATATGATAATTTCTCAAAATAAAATTATTTCATGGCCTCTCTTCGATACAACATTTCATCAAGTTGTTAATTTACATTTCCAACTTCATTAAAAATAGTCTCTAATGTATTAACAAGTGAAATGTGTGTACTATTAGCTAAGGAGTTATGGAAACCATTTATGATTATTTGTAATTGTTCATAAAATTCAACTTCTTGTGAAAAATAAAATTATTCATGGTTTTGTCTAATGTTTTCTTCATGCAATGGATCCATCATTTAAATGTGTATCTAGATTTAAATATAAATATAGGAGTTTTAAAGCAATGTAAAAGAATCTAATGAAAATCTTAAGTCAAAACCCTAATTTCATAACTAAATATAAATAAAAATGGAAAAAATAAATTTAAAAATCAACATACCTAGGGTAACAACCTGAATGTTGAATCACATTGGCGAGATGGAAATCTAAAGCATCCACATGGAGAGAAGGGAAATGCAAGGGCAAATTAAAAAAGATAAAAAATCCTATGTGTTTGAGCTCCAAAGAGAAAATGAAATGAAAAAAATGCAAAGGTGCATGCCCTTTATGTTTTTCAAAAGGAATATGCCCTTTTCTAAGGGCATACATCCTTTAAAAAGGGAATACACCCTTGAGGCTTCGGCACAATCCATAAACTCTAAAATTTAAAAAAAAAGGTGTACACCCTTTTAAAACAAAAATTCAAATTTGGGGAAATGTCACAATTTTTGTCCTCCAACCTTGTGAATAAACCTCTATAAGGTATTGCATTGAGATATGCACTCAAAGGTGTTACTGTGACATGGGGGAAGTTCACCATTCCAATAAATTACACTAGGCGAGCTATGTGAATTAATGAAATCTTGGTTTCAATTAGCTTCTGTGACCTTTAATTAGTGGCCATTATTCCAATAAGGTCATTGTCCTAAAATTTTCATCCACATGTGATTTTACATATGGTATTTATAGGGTGAGAAATAAAATATTGGCTACATGTGTTTCGACATATTTTAACACCTTTACCATGAGGATGTTATATGCACCAATACCATAGGCATGATAAAAAGAACTAGATACAAATACAACATGATTATATAAAAAAATTATTTTAACATGATATTCCCATACTTTATTCATCTCTTTAAAATATAAATATGTTTTTGTGTCATGGATGGGAGTGACATAATAATTGCATAGGATCAAATGTTGCTTCAGAAATAATCCAAATACATGCATAATGTTATTAATAATTACGTGGCCAACAAGAAGAAAGAATTTTTTTTTTTTGAAATGTTGAAATAGGATTTAGGATGATGTAAAGAAGGCAAAGTCTAGTAATAGTGAGTAAGACTTAGACTTAAAATTATTCATTGAACCTGAATTGTAGATACAAGAACTTAATGCTAATAGTGTAAACAAATAGAGAATGTAAAGATATGAAACATAAATTTTATGGATAAATAAAGGTAAAGGGATCTAAGATACCCTCTTTTAGAATGATTAAATAAGATATATCAATATAAAGTACATAAAGTAATGGAAAACATTGCTATACAAGTTGTACCAAAGTTAGCAACACTAGGAGACTCCATTATGCAATAATAAATTTTAGAAGGAATAAAATTACTATGAGATTAGATATATGTATTTACCACAATTTTTTTTAAATTTAAGGTTTTTAGACACATAATTAAGGGAGATACACATATAAAGTCTCAAAGAGTGCACATGACCTATGAAAAATTGTCTATAGAGAATAAATCACAATACAAATCTGAAAGTCAAAGCTAAAATTGACATGATGCAAGGATAAAAAATAATATATTTGAAATAGAAATAATATTTTGTGAGTATTATGGTGTTTCAACCTAATAATTAATGAGATATTAGGTTCTATGTTGACTACAGGGCATTAGGCAATGCTTGTGTTAATGATTCTTTTCACAGACAAAATAATTGATCCTATCATAAGGCATGAAGTATATTCATTCATGGATGGTTTCAGTGGATATCATCATATTTTTATTGATTTATAATATCTATCAAATAACACTTTTTCAATAGAATGGGGTTCATTTGCATATAAGGTCATGCCTTTTGGTCTACAAAACACCATTGTTATTTTCTCTAGAGTTGTAGTCACTACATTCAAGAAATTTATACATGAATTTATATAAGATTAATTGGATTATTAGGTTATGTTTTCCCTATTTAAAAAATATTTTTCCTAACTACAACAAATTCTGTAAATATGGTGAGTTGTGTGCATCACCCTGAATTTGAAGAAGTTTTTGTTCTTTATTCCTTTTTGGTGTTTTATTGGAAAAGTTAGTACGTAGTGATGGTATTTTGGTTGATCAAACCAAAATAATAATTTTTATGGTATTTCCAACTCACATAAGTTCTTCTAAATTTTGATAATTCCTAAGACACATTACGTATTATTGTAAGTTTACAATAATGTATTGAACTATATCTAATCAATTGGAAAGTATATTATGCAAGGATATAAGGTTTGTATAGACCAATGAATTCCAAGAAGATGATAATATTTAAAATATAGATTGGTCAAAACACCAATATCAATATTTATGAACTAGAATAAGTCTTTTCATGTCATGTAGATGCTTCAAGAATTGTAGTAGGAATAGTTTTGATCTAACCTAGAGAGGGGGTTATGATCACCACATTAACATTGAAAGAAAGAAACTTTTAGTATCTAATAATAACTATACTAGTAAAAAAAATTAAGATCTTGATATGGTACTTGCCATATAAAATTTTAAAAATTATCTCTTGGCTACACCATTTGAATTACTTAAATACCATCAATCTTTGTGATATCTAGTGAATAAACCCATGCTAGGAGGTCGAATATAAAAGTAGTATGATATTTCAATAATTCTAATTTAATATTATCATCAAACCTAGAAGATAATATACAGCTAGACCATACTATACATATAAGGAATGGTGAAAAACTAGATGAGTTAAAGGTTGAGTCACTAGATGTTATTCTGTTCTAGGTTACTATGATACAAAAGAATATAGAAGATATAGCCAATCTTATAGACCAAGGAGTTTTTCTTATGCATTATGTATAAAAAGATAAAAATTAGTTAATTTCAAGATCATTACCATTCAATATTATAAATGGGATTCTTTACAATATGGTAAAGGATCATGTGTTGCACAAATTAGCCTTGAAACATGAAATACCATAGTTTTTAGGATAGGCACAAAAAGGAGACATAGGAGGAAACTTCATAGAAGAATATACTATGAGGAAGATACTAAAAAATGGTTTTTGGTGGCCTACTCTATTTTAGGATGTTCATAGAGTCTCAAAAAATTGATACAATTGTCAGAAATTATGGAGCCCAAATCAAAGGGTTTGGATGACTTTAAACTCAATGTTAATGGTGCATACATTTGAAAAATGGGTAATTGATTTTTTAGTGCCTACTAGTCTACCTAGAAAGCAAATACATGTTAAATACACAATCACTATGACATATTGATTTATGAAATGGGTAGAAGATATTATAACATGATGGTACAATGACAAATACATAACCAAAAACTTTTATGAGAACATCATAACTAGATTTGGATGTCTTGCAAACATAGTCATCAATTGAGGAACACACTTTCTAAATAATACCATTAATACTCTAACTATTAAATTTATGATATCATACCATAAAAGCATGACTTATCACTCTCAAGATAATGGGTAGGAAAAAGCATCAAAGTTCTTTAGAATATGCTTATGAAAATTTGTAATGTGTAGATAAATGACAAGGAAGATTGAATTCATGTGATCACATGGGATTACTAAACCAAATATAGACATGCTACAAGATTCACTCATTTTCAAATTGGCTTATAGAATGGAAATAATGATACCAATGGAATACCTAGGTCTTAGTCTTTTAATTTCATTGATAATGGAAGTGGGAGATTAGGACTCACTCCGAGCAAGATCATTTAATTTCACTCACATGGAGGAAATGAAAATAAATTTGGACACATGAAATATAAAAGAAGATCCAAAAAGCTTGACATGATCACAAGTTGTAATTTAAATAATTTCATTTCGAATAGAAAGTGTTGTTATATGATATAAAATTTCAAGCATACCTATGGAAGCTATGAATTTGGTGGAAAGGACCATATTTAATCCATGAAGTATCATAATAAGTAACTATAGGGCTTAGGGACCTTCAAGGAACCATCCTTTCAAGGTGAGTAAATGGATGATATCATTGAGTAAAACAAATGATATCAATAAATATCTTGCTAATATTTGAGTAGGTGTTGAGCAGGACTATGTAGTTAGGATTTTTGTTTACTTTCCATTTTTCTTGTATTTTTACAATTTTTTAGGGTATATGTATATATTATGATCTCTATATCATATACATTCATAACATTGTTGAGAATTTAGTCACAGAACATGAAAAGGAAGAAATGAAATAAGGAGAAGGAATAGATAGATTAATGTACAAGTCAATGAACGAAATTTTGGAATGAGGCACTAACTAAAAATTATGGTAAAAATTTACCAAATTATAACTATAAATACAGTTAATGGCAAGGCAATCCAAATATTGCATCACTCCCAAAACAGATACATCTATAAGATGTAGGTTATGCATAGCAAATGAAAGTAATTAGAAATGAAAATTTGATGTGTCACATTGAAAAATTATGTAAAACAAAGAAATGCACATATATATCAAAACACCAAGGTCACATCGTAATAATTGATGGCATTTAAAGTGAAAAGCATAACATGAAATGTTTAAATCTAAAAATTCATTGAGAAGTGTTATATGCATGAAGCAAGGAAAATATAGATATGGTAGGGAATACAAAGTGAAACATAATTTAATTTCATAGAGAACAAGATCCTTGTACTAATTGAGATTCAGTTATTTAATTAAGAAAAAACTGTCAACACTACCATTATAAAGTTCAACTACAATGGATTGTTCCTAGATTCTTATACCATTGTGTCACTTGTAGAAGTAAGAAATGGGCATCATGATAGCATGAAGATATAAAATATACCATGACCTAAACCCATTAGATTTCATCGATGTAGAAAAAGATAATTTTATTTCAAAGATCAAGCCATATGTTTGTAGCTAGGAGCCCTAGAGATTCAACAACACCTATGAGGATTTAATGTGAAGTAACTTATCAAGCTCCCTAATTTTGATTAATTAGACAAAGTAATGATGAATCTTCTAAGTTGGTACAATTAAGGCATAATTCATTTACAGATGTTACCATCCATATCAACACAAACATAATGGATCAAGAAACATGGCTTCCAACAAGATGAATGTCCTTGTTGTAGTACAAAACTAAGATCTATTCGATCAATTTAAGTACTAAAAATTAATGTTTGAGAACATAGAGGGATTATAATTGATTTATTGTATGATGTCACTCTACAAGTTCTCTTTAAATGCATTACAAGAATATTATAGTAAATAACCAAGAGTGTGAGGTAGATAATAAAAGGGGACATAGATATTGCATATCCAATGGTTCAAATTTAGGAGCAATTCAACTGGCTCAACTTCCTAGTGACTGATGTGATTATAAATATTGAAAAGGTCATCAATGTTACTTGGTAGACCTTCTAATACTAGTTTATAGTTAGTTTTGTTTGCTTCACCCAATGTGATTTCTTTTATGTCCTTATCACATCACATGTATATTTTTTGCCTATGACTACCTTTGTAAATATAACATGGACTAGATCTAGGTAATATCATGAAGAATTTTATTTTTTTAATGTATGGTAGCTAGATATCTAGGTTACATTGGTTATCACCCTTAATTGCCTAAAAACCCAATAAAATATCTGGTACCATTCATAATAGTCATGAATATTCATGATGGGATTTAGATACAAATCGATGAGATACCTAAGTCACCAATCACATTTTGCCCTTTTTTTATCAGCATGTTAGATGCATAGGTAAAATTCCTATGATAAAAAACCTAGTTGTAAGGATGGTGCAACCTACATGATCTATGTGTTTAGATGCAAATAAACCATTGGCACAATAACAAGGATAAGCATAACTGAAACCACATAATACCATGATCCATCTCCATCTTCATCATAGGTAGCTATGGGCAAGATAAAATATCCAAATCTTAAATCATTGCTACCAAATAATAAGACTCACATTGAAAATTCATGGTTGAGTGATAAGATCATGCCAAAGATCATTGTAGAGTATGATTTACCAAAACTAAGAATCAATGTGTAGGATGTTTATACCTCAATGTTTGATGATATTTCCAAGGATACTTATGATGATGAGAAGGACATAATTTTTTTTATTATGGTAAGTATTGTACACTTGCTAGTTATGCAACAATGTGCCAGTGTACTCATTTTTGAGATACCAAAACATCCATAGTCCATAATTATGGATGCATTCTTAGATGATGAAGAAAAAAATGTAGAATATCCATATTTTTTGGGGATCACCAAGAATAATAGCATAAGTTACAATGATAATTCTTATAAGGACTACCAAGCAATAATCAAGAGTGGATAAAGTTACAAAATAGTAAAGAAGTTATCAATAACCACTGATACAAAAAATCCAAACATACTAAACTAAAAGTTTATCACCTTAAATCATGGAATAAATGGGCACTTATATTCAAGTACATGATGTTGAAGAGATAGAGTCCAAAGTGGATAAGGACATAGAATAATAACCAACTGTAGATGCATGCCAATCTAATTGAAAAAAAAAAATTAGGTTCCACCTACTAAGAAAAAGACATTGATAAGCAAAATCATGGAGGATAGTGTTTCCCCTTCTCAATCATCACCACTTTCTCTCCCTTCCCCATCATTACTGCCTTAACCCTAAACTCTTGCATGTGATCTCTATACTGGTGAGGCCATGGATGGAGTTGTTCAACAACAAAATATACTATAGAAACCCACATCACAATAGTAAACATAGAAAAAACAAATAAAGGTGGACATCATAGAGCAAAAAGTGCAAGAAATTATGAGGGTATAAAAATAAGCTACTAATGTAAAGGAATAGGAGGAAAAGAAAAAACTTGAGAGGGAAAATGAAGAAGAATAAGAGGAAAAAGAAAGAAGAAGACAAGTATAAAAATAAAGAAGAAGAATAAGAAGATAAGAATAAAAAAGAAGAATAAATTACACAAATGAATAAAGAATAAGAAGAATTGGAGGCACAAGATGCACAAAATAAAATAGCATAGGTTGATGTTACAACCAACAAAGCCAATGGCAATTAGAAATGAGCCCTACATAAGCAATAAGATTCAAAGTAGAAAATGGTCTAAGAGAATGTTTCCAAGAGTGATATGTGCCAATCTAAGTAAGTGGAATAAGAGGAAGTAGATAAATATGCGAAGATGCAAGAATAAGTAGCTTGCATGGTAAACGATGAGCTAGAATTGAATAAGAAGGCTCAAGTCACAACTAACACCAAAAATTCTAAGAGGTAAGATAAATTTTAATATAAGATGGAGGAGGCCAAGAAGTAAATGACTGATAAAGTTCATCATCCCTCCAACACATCACAAGGGTTAGGATTTACATAGGGAGGTGTCAATAATAAGTATTATTGTATCGACCATAAATAACTAACCAATCTATATGGGACATCCAAGCTCCAATGCTATGATGAATAAATTTTACACTCTTTGCTACATAAATCTACCACCATAAAGATCTAGACAAAAAAAATTCTGATGTCACTTAATTTTCCAATGATAATTTATGAGGTGTCACTTAACATGACCCAACTTACCTTGGCTAAAAAAATTGATGTAGTTTTCCAATTCCAAGATTTGATTGCACAAAAGGAAATAGAGATGGAGAATGATAGAATAAAGTTGAGGGAGGAAAATCCATATTTGTATGCACACTTATCCAAAGCGCATGTCATCATAAATTATACTTTTGTGGCATTAGCGATCCAAGTATTGAAAGACCAAATGATCTGAGAAGATAAACAACTTACATTATTACTATCTAAAATCACTATGTATTAGGTGGATACACAAAAAATCCAATAGCTCTAAGTGTAATTTCAACACTTGAAGGATGAAATGGAAATAATATTTTAACTCTTTAAAGAGTACAAGCAAGTCCTTGACATTCTTGTGCTACAAGCCACACAAATTACTCAGAACATGCTCGATAAGAAGAAACTATTGTAAGATATCTGTAATGAAGGAAATCTAGATTTATACATGGTAGATAAATCCAAGAAAACCATGGAAGATCATACATCCATGGTATATCATATGGGTGTTACTAAAGGATTTTATTTCCTTAAGATAAAAAGTCATGGACACAATGAATACATGGTAGAATGAGATTCTCTAGAATAAATTCACTAGCATTCAAACCTAACACTAACCAAATAGGTTGGAGGAAATGTCCCAAGATGTTCAATTTAGGGTCTCAAAGAATAGGGTCATCCCTGTAATCCTAGAGGATACATACATATAAAATAGTATCCGATTCAAATCTCCTCACTATACCTTGATAAGCATGGTGTGAGATGCCTTAGTAGATTGGAATCATTTTAGGCAATATTTATCACATATCAATAGCTCCATTGTTAAAATCATTAGCGAGCCCCAATTCATTCCACTAACCCAACTTCCGCAAGAACATCAAACCAATAAATTAGTAGAAATAACAAAACCAAATATTAAAGAGTAACATATGCCTATAGCACCTGACACTATAGTTGCATCATCTTCAATCATAATTTCCATAACACCATCTTCTTCATTAGCAGCATCTTCTCATATGGTCCTAGTTGCACCACCATCTTTTCAACCTCCTCTACCTCCATCTACTAAATTCATGCGTCTACCAGCTTTATAGATATAGAAAGTTTGAATTTTGAAAACTTTGAAACTTTTTGAAGATTGAAAGGCCACAGGCATTATGAGGAGGGCTAGGATGGTTGGAAACACATAAATGGTATCCTCCTAGTTATATCAATCTATTGAAAAACCTATAAATGGTTGGTATGGTGCTTAGTTGAAAAATTGAAATGGTGGCTAGTAATGCACAAGAGGTGAAAACCAATAAAATGAACATTGATATATTACAACAAACATCGTTTTTGGACCAATCCCTTAGTGAAATCCAAGAAAATCCACCAGTTATAAAATTTATCACACTTCCTGCAACTTTATCATAGGACAAGATGACTATTTAAGTCAGTGTTTGGAGAAGACATAGGAGATCAAAATCACATAGTGTATATGAATGACAAGTGTGTAATGTTTATTATTTTATATAATCTATATCATTTTGTATGTTTTTGACACATGATTGCATATCTAAATTCTATTAGATATGTAAAGAAACATTTGGGAAATAAATGAAAGGTTTGGAATGTGAAACATTAAAGCATTCTTTATCTATAAATATTGAAATGTTTTAAATGAAAATCATTCCAACTATGAAAAATTAATATAGAGATCTGTTGATGGGTCTTTAAAATGTACTTTGTACTTGTCATGTGAGAATGTTCTTTGTCTCTAGTTTGTGTTTCCATGAATATTCATCAAATATGAATGGAATAAATAAATTGAATTTTCAAATCCTCAATTGAGTTCTAAATTTATATTTCACTTCACACACACAAACCTTAACATGTTCTGATGGAAATTCCTGAGAACCTCTACTGACAGTTGGTAGTATATAGAGGTGTCACACACACATAGAAAATAGAATTAATTAATTGACACTCTAAGCTAATTATCGATGTAAATTTTAAATGTTCATGTGACACCATTTAGATGTCTCATGGGTGAAAAGTTAGGGTGCACCATTATTGATTCCTATCCGTTAATTGTCATTTACTTGTTTATTAAAGTTTTAACATCTATATCGATTATCCATTTTCTAATTATAGTTTAATATACTAATAAAGTATGTCACATCTCATAGTTTTCACTAGAATGTGGTTTTTGTAATCACACAAAGACTAAAACATTTATTACATAACCTATTTAAATTTAAATTTTTGTTTATTAAAACATAGATTTCAATTTTCCAAATAAAAATGATTTTCTATCCCAAAAAAACATATTTTTTTGGATTAAACTTTTTAACATTAATGACATCTAGAGGCTGAATAGGATTCCTAGTTTCTATCGAAGGCACCTTTACATTTAAAAAAACAAAATAGGTATACATCAAATGTCTCCCCAACTTTGGGAATAAAAAATTCGTATACATTTCTCAATGGTATTCTATGTTATTTTTTTGATTGGAAATTGCACTTCTATTAATTTAATGAAAAACTTGTAGTAGAATGCTAGTCATATAAAAAAAAAGGTGGAAAAGTCACACCCCAAAAGCCAAACCATGATAAGGAAGCCTTAAGAGAAACAAAAGTCCAAAAAAAGACCACAAACTGATCAAATTCCATAGTTAGACTAACTCAAGTGCACATCAATCAAAAAATGGAATGAAAAAGCAAAAATAACAGAGAAACAACTAATCAACAAGCAAACATGATGGATGGTGGAGGAGGTGGAGGCAAAGGGTCCTAAGGCTTTCTTCCTCAACCATCTTAGGTATTGGAATCTTCAACAACTAGGATGGGATCCCATACATTAGCCTATTGGATAACTTCAATATTATGATAGTCTTGAGCATCCTGGTGGGGAGGAGAAATGGCCAAGACCAACTATAGGAATTTGTCTTTCAAAGGGGCCCTCACCACCTCCTTTAACTATATTTTTTGCTTCTATCATATACTTGAGAAGGAGATGGCCATCGAGAGTGAGAAGAAGAACTCCCACATCAACACCTCTAACTAAGAGAATGTTGGTGCCTCCCCCCATGCCTAAAAGGGGAGTGGTGAGGAGTGGGATTACCATGCTACATTGTTGAATTCATTAACGAGCCCCAATTCATTCCACTAACCCAACTTGTACAAGAACTTCAAACCAATAAAGTAGAAGAAATAACAAAACCAAATATTAAAGTGTAACATATGCCTATAGCACCTGACTCTGTAGTTACATCATATTCAATCATAATTTCCATAACACCATCTTCTTCACTAGCAACATCTTCTCATATGGTCCTCGGTGTACCACCATCTTTTCAACCTTCTCTACCTTTGGCTACTATTGCCATGCCTCTACCAGGTTTGTAGGTATAGCAAGTTTTAATTATTAAAACTTTGAAGATTTTTGAAGTTTGAAAGGCCATAGGCATTAGGAGGAAGGTTAGGATGGTTGGAAACACATAAATGGTAGCCTTAGTTGAAAATTTGAAATGGTGGCTATGTAATGCACAAGTGGTGAAAACCAATAAAATGAACCTTGAGATATTACAAAAAACATTACTTTTGGACCAATCCATTAGTGAAACCCAAGAAAATATACTAGTTATAAAACTTATCACACTTCCTACAACTTTGTTGTAGGATGAGATGACTATTTAAGTCTAGGAGAGTGTTGGGAGTAGACATAAGAGAACAAAATTATATAGTGTATATGAATGACAAGTTTGTAATGTTTATTATTTTATATAATTTATATCATTTTGTATGTTTTTGGCACACGATTACATATCAAAATTCTATTGAATATGTAAAGATACATTCAGAAGATAAATGAAAGGTTTGGAAAGTGTAACATTAAAGCATTCTTTCTCTATAAATATTGAAATGTTGGAAATGAAAATCGTTCCAAATATGAAAAATTAATATAGAGATATCTTAATGGTTCTTTAAAATGTGTTTTGTACTTGCTATGTGAGAATGTTCTTTGTCTTTAGTTTGTTTTTCCATGAATATTCATCAAGTATGAATGAAATAAATAAATTGAATTGTTAAATCCTCAATTGAGTTCTAAATTTGTATTTCACTTCACACACACAAACCTTAACATATTTTGATGGATATTCCTAAGAACCTCTATTTGTAGTTGGTACTATATAGAGGTGTCATAGACACAAAAAAATAGAATTAATTAATTGACACTCTAACCTAGTTATCGATGTAAATTTTAAATGTTGGCGTGACACCATTTAGATGTCGTATGGGTGAAAAGTTAGGGTGCACCATTATTGATTACTCTCTGTTAATTGTCATTTATTTATTTATTTATTAATGTTTTAACATTTATATCGATTCTCCATTTTCTAATTATAGTTCAATATACTAATAAAATATGTCACATCTCATAGTTTACACTTGATTGTGTTTTTTGTAATCACACAAAGATTAAAATATTTATTACATAACATATTTTAATTTCAGTTTTTGTTTATTAAAACATAGAGTTCAATTGTCCAAAGAAAAACAATTTTCTACCGCAAAAAATCATATTGTGATGGATTAAAGTTCTGAACTTTAATGATATCTAGAGGGTGAATAGGATTCCTAGTTTCTATTGAAGGCACCTTTACATTTAAAAAAACAAAATAGGTATACATCAAATGTCTCCCAAAATTTTGGAATAAAAAATTTTGTCTACATTTCTCAATGGTATTCTATGAGATTTTTTTATTGGAAATTTCACTTCTATTAATTTAATGAAAATCTTATAGGACAATGCTAATCATATAAAAAAAAGTGGAAAAGTCACACCCCAAAAGCCAAACCATTCTAAGGAAGCTTTAAGAGAATCAAAAGTCCAAAAAAAGGCCACAAACTAACCAAATCCCATAGTTAAACTAACTCAAGTGCACATCAATCAAAAAATGGAATGAAATAGCAAAAATAACATAGAAATAACTAAGCAATAAATGCAAACATGATGGATGGTGGAGGAGGCAAAGGCAAAGGGTCCTAAGGCTTTCTTCCTCAACCATCTTGGGTATTGAGATCTTCATCAACTAGGATGGGATCCCATCCATTAACCTACTAGATAACTTCATTATTATGCTAGTCTTGAGCATCCTGGTGGGGAGAAGAAATGGCCAAGACCAACTGTAGGAATTTGTCTTTCAAACGGGCCCTCACCATCTCCTTTAACTATATTTGTTGCCGCTATCATATCCTTGAGAAGCAGATGGCCATCGAGAGTGAGAAGAAGAACTCCTCCCACATCAACACCTCTAACTAAGAGAGGAGTGGTGCCTCCCCCCATGCCTAAAAGGGGAGTGGTGAGGAGGGGGATTAGCATGCTCCATTTTTTAATTCATTAACAATCCCCGATTCATTCCACTAACCCAGCTTGTACAAGAACTTCAAACCAATAAAGTAGAAGAAATAACAAAACCAACTATTAAATTGTAATATATGCCTATAACACCTAACTCTATAGTTGCATCATATTCAATCATAATTTCCATAACACTGTCTTCTTTACTAGCAACATCTTCTCATATGGTCCTAGTTATACCACCATCTTTCCAACCTCCTCTAATTCTAGCTACTAACTCCATGTTTCTACCAGCTCTGTAAGTATAGCAAGTTTAAATTTTAAAAACTTTGAATATTTTTTAAGTTTGAAAGGCCACATGTACCATGAGGAGGGCCAAGATGGTTGGAAACACATAAATGGTAGCCTTAGTTGAAAAATTGAAATGGTGGCTAAGTAATGCACAAGAGATGAAAACCAATAAAATGAACCTTGAGATATTATAAAAAACATTACTTTTGGACCAATCCCTTAGTGAAATCCAAGAAATTATACCAGTTATAAAATTTATCACACTTCCTACAACTTTGTCGTAGGATGAGACGACTATTTATGTCTAGGAAAGGGTTGGGGGTAGACATAAGAGAACAAAATCACATAGTGTATATGAATGACAAGTGTGTAATGTTTATTATTTTATATAATTTATATCATTTTGTATGTTTTCAGTACATGATTACATATCAAAATTCTATTGAATATGTAAAGATACATTCGGGAGATAAATGAGAGGTTTGGAATGTGAAACATTAATGCATTCTTTCTCTATAAATATTGAAATGTTGGAAATGATAATCGTTCCAAATATGAAAAATTAATATAGAGATATCTTAATGGTTCTTTAAAATGTGTTTTGTACTTGTTATGTGAGAATGTTCTTTGTCTTTAGTTTGTGTTTCCATGAATATTCATCAAGTATGAATGAAATAAATAAATTGAATTGTCAAATCCTCAATTGAGTTCTAAATTTGTATTTCACTTCACACAAACAAACCTTAACATGTTCTGATGGATATTCCTAAGAACCTCTACTGACAGTTTGTAATATATAGAGGTGTCACACACACACAAAAAATATAATTAATTAATTGACTCTCTAACCTAGTTATCAATGTAAATTTTAAATGTTGGCATGACACCATTTAGATGCCATATGGGTGAAAATTTAGGGTGCACCATTATTGATTCCTCTCTATTAATTGTCATTTATCTATTTATTTATTAAAGTTTAACATCTATGTCGATTCTCCATTTTCTAATTATAGTTCAATATACTAATAAAATATGTCACATCTTATAGTTTTCACTTGATTGTGTTTTTTGTAATCACACAAAGACTAAAATATTTATTACATAACCTATTTTAATTTAATTTCTTTTATTAAAACATAGAGTTCAATTGTCCAAAGAGAAACAAATTTTTACCCAAAAAAAACATATTTTGATGGATTAAAGTTTCTAACATTCATGATATATAGAGGCTGAATGGGATTCCTAGTTTTTATCGAAGGCAACCTTTACATTTAAAAAAACAAAATGGGTATACATCGAATGAATCCCCAACTTTGGGAATAAAAAAATTTGTCTACATTTCTCAATGGTATTCTATGTGATTTTTTTGATTGAAAATTGCACTTCTATTAATTTAATGAAAAACTTATAGTACAATGTTAATCATATAAAAAAAAAAGGTGGAAATGTCACACCACAAAAGCTAAACCATGTTGAGGAAGCCTTAAGAGAATCAAAAGTCCAAAAAAAGGCCACAAACTGACCAAACCCCATAGTTAAACTAACTCAAGTGCACATCAATCAAAAAATGGAATGAAATAGCAAAAATAACATAGAAACAACTAAGTAATAAATGCAAACATGATGGATGGTGGAGGAGGCAGAGGCAAGGGGTCCTAAGGCTTTCTTCCTCAACCATCTTGGGTATTTCGATCTTCATTAACTAGGATGGGATCCCATCCATTAGCCTACTAGATAAATTCAATATTATGCTATTCTTGAGCATCCTAGTGGGGAGGATAAATGGCCAAGACCAACTATAGGAATTTGTCTTTCAAAGGAGTCCTCAGCACCTCCTTTAACTATCTTTGTTGCCTTTTATCATATCCTTGGGAAGGAGATGGCCATCAAGAGTGAGGAGAAGAACTCCTCCCACATCAACACATCTAACTAAGAGAGTGGTGGTGCCTCACCCCATACCTAAAAAGGGAGTGGTGAGGAGGGGGATTAGCATGTTCATTGCTGACTAAATAGGAAACAGTCCCCTAATTATATAGAAGGAGTTGGATATGGTGAAGCTCGAGCCAGACCTTATTTGTTTGACTTAGTATTTGAAGGACAACATCAGCAATCACAAAATATTTATTTGTTATAGATTTTTTTCATATCTTCATTATTAAAACATGATTGATTATGATGTTTCTAAATATGAAATAAAATATCAGTATGGAAACTCTACCATAAACTATTATATTTTATAGGTAACATGGCAAATTCCCCTAGAAGAGAAATTTTCCAAGTCAATATTTAAACCGAAAAGGTTTGAAAAGGGTATGAATCTATCTCTAGGCTAACTAGGCATGAGGACAAAATAAAAAGAGATACTTGATAGTTTATGGGTGATGACATATCAGACTAGTGGGATTTAAAACCCCATGGTGCTTGACCATGTTACCCATAGGCAAAACTTGGTAGAGGTTGCACCAAAGGAAATGGGAATTTTTGGGCTCAACATATCTTTCCCATATATTATCAAATCTCTAGTTCCAAACCCAATGGAGAGATTGCAGATACCATCAATGAATGAGGGCATCAACATAAATATGCTAGGGGCAACATGTTACAACCCAACCAAGGGGAGTATCAATGAAATGGTGTGTCTAGGGGCTAAGACTGATCCTTCCACCATAGCATGAGAGAGGAAACTCCTATTTTGTGTAAGTATTCATCTTATATGGAACTCTATAATTCATAAATGGATTCTACATTTTCCTTATTAATATGAAACTTGAATTTTAGCATAAGATAAAGAAGCTAGTCCATAGTGCTCTTAAAAAATATATCACCAACCATGAGAATACCTATCCTAAACATCCTCAAGATTTTGATCTAAGGGACCATAACAAAGGGGAAATTGTGTAAGTTCATCCAGGGAGACCACCATAATGACTAGTAGTTTAGAGAAACACCACTTCTAAACCCATCCTCCTCCAAAATGAGGTGGGGTTTGAGGTTTTCTAAGGACTTACAAATAATTTTAAGGACAAAAGTTCCCCCTCCTTTTTTTCTTACCAATAAGATAAGTGCATTATTAAAGCTAATTCCTTGCTAGGATTTTCTACCAAACTAACAACCTTGAGAGATGTAGTGTCTCAATAAAGTCTTCTAGGATTCATCCCCTTTAAAGATTATAATTATACATTTAACCCCAAGAGAGATCCCCTAAATATTAATGTATAGGAGACCAAGGTCACCAACCTCTTTAGGCCAACAATAGATAGCCCAAGAGGCTCAATGAAAATCCTGATGTCCCTCAGAAATGGAGCAAAGAAAGACTCACAGACATTTTTCAAGCTTCATTTGACAATAATTGGAGGGATCCCAACAAGATGAGTAGTACACATGAGTAGTAGTGAGCACCTTAGAATAAATATGGAATTTGCAAGCAAAAGTCAAAGGTTTAGTGATCTAGAAGTAGATTTTTTTCTCAAGTCTTTGAACCACATAAGACCACAAATCTGCACGAGGGGCTCTGAAAGCAAATACGATGCCAAAGAGTTTAAATTGGACCCCAAAAAGGATCCACTTCCACATATATCCATCTAACCAAGGAGGTTTGGGTGACAAGGATTGGTGATAGCACTTAGTCTTATGCCATTGAATGGAAAACTCAAAAGCTACACAAAATGTATATAAGGATTCCATGGCATGCTTGATAGATCGTTCATCCTCCTAGAGAGTGAGAAAATAATCATCATCAAAGTCCCCATTAATTAACTAGTGATCTGAATTGTAAGAGAGATCCCCCTAAATAGACCCTTGAAAGCATAAATGGCCAAATGATAACTAAATCCTTCTGTAGTCAAAACATAAAGCAAGGGAGCAAGGAGACAACTCTGTGTAATTGATCTATGGAGCTCAATGTATTAATGGTGTGAACAAACTTGTGACCAAACCTTAATCCTTGAAGCATAACTATGATGAAAGGCCATTAAATCCAATCATAGGCTTTCTAAAAAATAATCTTGATCAACAAGGCCTTCTGGTTAGATATTCTAGCCCACTCCATACCTTACCAAACAGAAACACCATTATCATAAATATATTTATGTTGAGTGAAGCAAGTTTGTTTGCTTCACACAATTAAGGGAAGTAAGTGTTTTACTTTCAGAGCTAATGTTTTAGCTATAATTTTTTAGGAAACATTCAGCATAGTGATGGGTCTCTAGTTGATAATTACCTTAGGGCCCCCTAGGGACCTTGGGAATGAATTTGATGTTGCTCTAATTGATGAGATGACCTAAAGAGTTCATTGTGATACCTTCAAAATAATTTCTATGAAGATTAGGCCCAATTGTATCCCAAAGGGTTTAATAAAATTTATAGGGAAAGCTAGTAATATCTAGGGCTTTATGCATGGTCATCTACCTAATAACTTCCTTAAGGTCATTAAGGCTGAGACGTTTATCACATGAAACTCTCTGTAATTTCAAGAGCTTATATCGAACCATATCAAGGCATTGAGAAAGGGCAACTTAACGAGAAGGATATGAAGGTTAAGGTTCAAAGATTACATGCTAGTGATGGATAAAGGCTTGGAGAGTATCAGATAACTTGGTAAGCCTATTTGTAACACTTTTAATGGCTTTAATTTTGTGTGTAGCCTATTTTGACTGAAGGATAGAAAACAAATTCCTTACTCATTTTGTCTCCTGCCTTCAACCAATGCATCCTTACTCTAAGTTGAGCACCTCTTGCCTTATAAGCCTTTGAAACCTAGAGGTTATACCAGCCTACATCTACAAATGTAGATTAAGAGGTGCTACTTTTAATTCATGTAAAACCATAAGGTTTTAATGGTTTTTAGCACTATAAATGCCCTATCAAAAGAGAGTTGTTTGTTCACCATAGATCCCGTGGAAAGAAGTGGTATGGCATATAGCATCAAACCACCACTCAATCCAGCAAGTAACCATTGTGGGTAAAGGAGCTCATTTTAAATCATTATGATATGCTCAATAGTTTGCTTATGCTTGATGTGAGCAGTTGTGTTGAGGTAAAATTGAGATCCCTTAGGTTTAACCGAATGAGAGGTCCATTTTGTGTACAATCAAATGGGATGTTGATCATATAAGAAATAGTCTTGAATCATAGACATAGGTTGGGTATGAGTAGGAATGAATTAAAATAGATCTTGCTTTACAAATAGGGCACAGTCCAGACATTTGAGGACTCGATCTTCTCTGTGATAGAAATTTGACCATGTGAACCTAAGGGATGTTTAATCTCTCCTTCTTTGATGGTTTGGGTTAAAGACCCTAAGTTTAATTCACATGTAAAACCAAGCTTCACACTCTCTTGGACAACATCTCATGGGAAGATGACCTTCTTTGTATTTCATAGATTTGATCATGTTTATGTCACTAAAAAGAATCAAGTACACATCTAGAATGGAATTAACTGATCATGTCTAAAAGAGGATGTGGTCCATAGTATCATTAGAGGCGTACACATTGACAAGAATAATGATGTGATAACCAAAGCCAAAAAGAGTCCAAACCACCTGATGGGTGGGGTTAGAACCCCAAGAAATGACATTTTGAGATAGGTCAAGCACCAACAGGGTGACAACTCCCCCATACCTAGGCTCATGATAGGTAGCCTAACAATGGGACCCATCCCAGATAGTGTGAGCTACATATTGAATAAAAAAGCCAAAAAATTTGACTTCTTTCATGCATAAAACATTCATTTAAGAAAAATGATGACAATTTCTCTTGACCCTATATTTATGAGTCAGATCAGTGAGCCATATAACAATTCAAGAATAAACTATCATTGAGAATCATCCAAAATCATATCATTTCCCTCGGTGAGGCTTGAAAGTGTTATAAATCGATTGAAATCTAATCCTAGAATAGAAAAGTCTCCAATCTTAATCACTTGCTTTTCATTTGGCACATAATCCTCATCTTTAGAGGGAGAGGGACTACATGAGTGACACATAATAGCCTTGCAGTTAAGGGTTACACATTCCTGATTAGAATCTAAATCATTCACCCTTGAAGGGGGTTGTGACAAAGGAAACGTAAGAATAGGAGACAAGTAGGACACAAACTAGGCGACCACTTATGGGGACCAAGATATAAGAGGCATGGGTTTAACTTATGAAGACATGGGGAATATATTGGTAGGTGCAGAGGATTTTAGCTCCTCTGTGGGCTAGGATATAGCTGGTTGGGGTCTAACATTGCCACAGACAATGTTATTTTTCCTATTAGAAACCGTTGTCCACTAATCAAAGGGTTATGGTTTTGCCTCATACCAACTTTTGTTTTGAGGGATAGAAAGAATTAGAACCATTAGATGACACTCTCTATTCATGTGGTCCAAAGCCTAGCATTGGAAATAAGTGTTCGGGAGGTTAATAAAGAGCACACGCTGAGAGAATCAATTATTGCACATTTGAATGTCAATGGGCTCTTTCAGATCTTTGACTAGGTGTATTTCAACATAGACCTTTCTCTAAGGCTGAGCTGCATAGAACTTTGGTTTTTCATGGTAGATAAAGCGTCCTAAAGGCTTGATTTGCTAGTCCATAAAATTCCATAGAGGAAGAGGTAATCTTGGAAAATGAATCCATCCAGGTATTTTAAGCTTGGATTGCTTTGAGACATTAAAATCTCAAGTCCAATGGAACAAAAAACCCAGGGTGTTACGAATAAGCTATGGGCCATGGCTAACAATAGCTTTGCAATGTTCGAGGTTAGCGAAATGAAACAAGAAGAAACCCTTTGTGAAGTTTTAGACACCTTCTAGTTTGACCCCATGGCCTTGCCAATGGTTGTGAATGCATTGTTTCAAAAGGCTCTCTAGAGGCATTCGACCCACAAAGTAAGCAACAAGGGTAAATTGTTTAAAATAATGACAAACGTTATCAAACTTTAGCAAATCTAGAACCACATCCGGTTGAGGAGCATCAGAGTTGGAATCAATACCTCGTGATAGAACTTCAAGGAAAACTTCCAAACTTGTTTCAGCACCATGGCTTCTTTAGTTCTCGTCGGATATACCTGCATCAAACGATGCAAAAGGAGCGATAAAAGTCATTTAATATAGAGAAAGAGACGCACTGTCTAATGAGTGGATGGTAACCTCGACTCAATACAGTAAATGCATTTTCACAACAGGGTTAACTCCCACCTAAATCTGAGAAATCAATGGTACAAAAGTAGGGAGAAACCTTAAAAACCCGCAAACATTAATGCTCTGTACTACTCCTCAAGCACTCTCTTTCTCAAACACTTTTTACTCGGTTATGTGAATTTTTTAATTGACATATATCAATCTAGAGAAAGCGTGCTTATATTATACACAATTAATGAAAGCAAAAACAAAACAAAAAAAAACTACTACTTGTGAATCCTGGAGCGTTGAAATATAAATGTAAATTTATTTACTTTTACCAAGCAAATCTCAGATTTGATCATGTGACCGGACCGACGGCTATATATATTAACCCTGTCCATGAATCATAAATAGTCCGTAGAACTATTTCTACGCTGATGGGATCGCTGTTGAATTTTGGCACTAACGTCACAATAAATCGTGACCGCTGTTGATTTTCGGCACTAACGTCACAATAAATCTGATTGCCGTTGAATTTGTGCACTAAGGTCACAGTAACGGGTTTATGTTGATATGCGTCAAAAGCGTATAACATGTGACGGATTCTCAATCTTAAACCATAACTGCTCATCCTGGTCCGTTGCTTCCGCCGAGGAGAAAATGGTGGTTTTTTACCACTGCACGTAACCAGCAAGAAGAAAGTGGTGGGCTTCACTCTTAAGTAACTACATAAATTAATTATATTAAAATATTCTAAATATAAAAAAATTATAATTAATTTTTTAAATAAAATATAAATTTAATTGAATGTTAGTTAAATTTAATATTTTTAATTTTTTCCCAATAAGGGAGGTGAGTGAAAGAGCCTCTATATTCAGTAGAGACTTTAAAATGTGGTTTATAAACTTATTTACTTTTTCTTATTTCATTTAAACGAGATTGTCATAAAATAATGTTGTTCACTGTTTTTTTCCCCCCATATATATGATATTATAACTTTGGCTAGTATAAATTATTTTTAATTTAATTAATTTTAAAAATATATATTGGTATGAATGTCATTTTTAGTACAGAATATTATTAATATAATTATTTAGGAAATGTTTAAAAATATTAATTTCAATATTTTATTTTATTATTATTTTTCATAAATTTTTTATTAATTTTAATAAATCATATCAATTTAATAAATAATATTTAGGAAATGTTTAAAAATATTAATTTCA
Organism: Torreya grandis; assembly: GCA_037957365.1. Lineage (NCBI taxonomy): Eukaryota > Viridiplantae > Streptophyta > Pinopsida > Cupressales > Taxaceae > Torreya > Torreya grandis. Next base: position 1,136,723 of record JARHVA010005136.1, read on the forward strand.
ATATTTTATTTTATTATTATTTTTCATAAATTTTTTATTAATTTTAATAAATCATATCAATTTAATTATACTAAAATGTTAATATTTTTTTATTTAAAAAAAAAATGACAAAAAATAGATTCCAAACTCTAATATTTCTAATTAGTTTCTTTAAAAATATAGAATTAATAAAAATAATAAAAATAAAAATAAAAATAACATTCAAATAAAACATAGAATTTTAGATAGTAAAGTAAACAGGGAACACAACCCACCACCTCTTACTTCTATTATAAAATATCTCTCCACATAATAAAAATTAATATTCAAAAAGTATAATACATATTCTGGTCATATTATATTAAAAAATAATATAATATAATAATAAGTTAATTTTTAAAAAAAAATAATAATTATAAAGAAAATAATAATAATAATAAAAGAATTAATAATAATAATAAATAAAAATTATAATAAATTATATAATGAATATTTCAATCTATGTGTCATTACATAAAGCACAATCTGATCTAAACTGGACAGATTTGACGTCTTTTATTAGAGGATTGAACTATAATTAAAAAATGAAGAACTAATATAGAGGATGTTTTCCCAGATTTACAATTGGTTAATGCTAATCTTCAGTTGCACTTCTACAATGAGAATAGAGAACATATGTTTTCCTAGATTTGAAAAGGCATAGAGATTGAAAGACTATTGAGATAATTATTCACAAAGAAAATGAAAAAATATATATTTTGTATGTTGATTTGGTGAAATAAGTATGCTCAGTAGAAATTATGCCTAGCACAAATGTTTTAATGGTATTAAGTATTTGTTATAAATGTGAACATAGGATTGTAATAAAGGGATATTAGTATGGTGTTAGTAAATGAAATCAATATCCAAACAAAACACATTAATGCTAACACCTTAAGTCTATCTTAAGGGGGGAGCATAATAACAAAACTAAATGAGAAACACAACTAGAATGCAAAAGACAATGAAATCCTTCACTTTTCTTTGATGCTCTAAATAGTTTTTTGAAGTGGCATGCTTGGCTTGTCCTCAATGAGTCTTCATCAAAGGAGGCTTGGCAATCTCCTCTTCTCCTTGACAGTAATGGCTTTGTGATGACCTTGGTTTGGCTCAACAATTGAACATAATAACACTACATTAATGGCTTGAGAGAGCTTTTTAGCATCATAACTTTACACCAAAAGAGCTTCTAAATTCAATATGCAAAGCCTCTTATTTATAGATTTTACAAAATGATCAAAATGACCCTGAATCGTCTATCTGAAGATGAAGATGTGTGGCTAAAGATCCATTCAATTTTGGAGTTCAAATTCAATAAATGCCCTCATAAATATTTGGGATAGAGAGGCATTAAAGAGGCTTGGAAGGCATTAATGAGACATGGGAGGGCTTGATCAGATATTTTATGCATTTATGGCCTCGGGATGTCTTTCCAAGAAACAATGTCACTTGATGATGTAAAAACTCATAATCAATTTCTAAAATAAATATTCAACAAGTTTCATAGAAATATTAATTAGGATTTTGATTCAAATTAATTATCCTTAAACATTATTTCTCAATTTTAGTGCAAATCTTGGTAATTGGTGCACAAATTAATCAAATTAGTCAAAATGTCATATTATTGGTTCAAAATTTGACTAGATTGGAATTAGAATATGATGTTACATTCATTGGATCCATTATCCCATTTGAAATATTATCAACATGAAATAACAAGGGCACATGTCTCATGCAAAAAAATTGATAGAAAAAAGCAGTTCAGAGCACCCAGATATGAAAATATCATTTTGATTAGAAATTATTTGATCAAGGATAGTTGTTTCATAAATTGTATTACCTCATTCAATGATACTCTAGTCAAAATCGATACTTGTATATAACAAATTTTAACCATTTAATACATTTTTGTGTTTTAGGTCAAATTGTGTATTTTGATAAAAATTGGTCAAAACCCTGATTAGAGGTTATTAGTGGCCACTTTTAAGTGTCTACAATATAAAATTTATTCATTGACTATACCTTATGTTTTCATTGGGTTTTTTACATAATGAATCTAATATGGGACTTGATGGTATGGAACTTGAGGGTTGGATAGACGAGAAAAATGGGAATGTTATAAATTTGTATGTTGAACCTTGTTTTATAAGTTAGATTATGAGTATTTATGAGATTAATATTTTAACCTTGATTTTTAAGGTTTGTAATTTACAAATAATATATTGACTATTGGATAAAGATTTTTATAAAAAAATTGATTTATCATTCTCTTATTCACTAAATAATTATATTGAATAAATTGATCTTAATAATCTTTTAGTATAAGTCTAATGGGTTAATTTAAAAGTAATCATATTTGGTTTTTGGAGACTTTACATTCAATTTATGGTAAATAAAAGATAAACACATATACCTCCTTCCATCTTTATAATGATTTATAAAAAAATGGTAAATAGAATGGTTAAGCATCTTCTTGGAATGTAAAATACGAAGAAGCACTGAACATGGCATGAAATCATTCATTTAATTTAACACAAATAAAATTATAATTATAAACATTATTAGTATATCCTAAAAATTTTAGGTTTATTTGTGTTTTCAATTATTACCAAGTGTAATGATGTAAACTATCTTATATCATTGTGTACAACTACAATGGCAACTAATTCCAAAATGAAGTTGACAAGGTAACTAAGTTCAATGAACACAATTAACACATTAAAAAAATAGTACATATTGCATAAGGCTAATGCTAAGTACAATGATTGAGTATGTTTTCATTTAAAAAATTTAAGACTCATACTACTTTATTACAAGCTTCATCAACATTTTTTGGGCCTTATACTATCACCAATCAAGTAGGAGATAATGTTGGCAAGGTCAATTTACTTTTTTAGTTTGGTCTACATTTATTTTTCAATATGGAACTATTATGTCAATATTTTTTACCTTGTGTGGTTACTTTAAATCTTGTTCAGACACATTACCAAGCACAACTAAATATTTTTTGTTCAGTGCATTAATAGAAGATATATATATATATATATATATATATATATATATATATATATATATATATATATATATATATGTGTTAAATTAGGTCTAGTGTTAAAATAAATTGTAATATATTGCTTTTAATCCAGCTTATTATGCAAGCATTTTAGTCTTAAAAGCTAATTTGAACACTATGATACAAGCATTATGTAATGCACAACAATGATTTGAATTATTTTCTCAAGGACCTTAAAATCTAATTAATATTTTATAGTTCAAATGAAATTTTACTTAACCCTTTGTATTATGAAGTTTTTTCATACCCTTTGTCAATAGGAAGTATTGCTCTATTGTTTGAATTTTTCAATGGTAAAAGAGACCCTTTACACAATATAAAATCATTTTAAGCTCATCTAATTTTTACGCACAATGATAAACTATTGAATAAACTCTACCATATAAACTTAAAAGATTAGACACTTGACGAAATCGACGTATTCCTTCACTTCATTTTATAATGATTTTTTAGCTCACTTTTAAATACAAATTAAAATTATAAAAATTATTCACATTTAAAAAAAACACAATGAAAATATTAATTAATATTTACTTAAATTAAATATAATAATTTAAAAAATGACTCACTAATTACCTAAAAATAAATTTAAAAATGAAAAATAAAAAATATTCATTTTACTTGTTTTTTAAAAAGTAATCTTGAACACTTGCCCAATATTTTCATGACTTTCATGTTCTTAAGCACTATGAGACAAAACTTTAAAAAAATATATATAATGTCGGACCGATTCCCATCCCTATATTAGAGACAAATTTTAATGTTAAATAAATTTCACAGTCAAAAATAATGAAAATGTTGTTCCACCTAAGAATGATGCCAATGTATGGTAAATGTGGTGGAACAACCAACGAGTAGGCTGGTCTTATTTTTCTAGTTTTATTATGAGAAAGAGAAAGTACACAATCTTTATTTCATTATCTTTTTAAGTTTTAAATACTAATTTTAAATTATTGAAAGAGGAATAAAAAGTCTATTTTATAAATGGTAAAAATTTAAGATTTATATTAGGTGAATACAATTTTTAATTTTTTTAAAGTTAATCAATCATCTATCAAGATTACTTACAATAATGTTCTATTTGTTTATTAAGAGTACTTTATATAGTTTATAAATTTATTTTGATCAATTTATAATTTATAGGTGAGGTTTATGTCATTATTTATCCATATTGTGCTATATTTAAAGTCCCAAAAAATATTCTTAATTTTATCATACTTGACATAAAAAATTAAACTTTTATTCTTTTTAATTTTCTTAATCTCAAACCTTGAATTATTTTTATCATTAAAATTTATTTAAATCTTTATAAAATTTCTTATATATTAATATTATATCATCTCTTTAAATTATTGTTGTAAATTATATATCTAAAATTACAAATTTTATTTATCAACCATTAAAATTATTATTTATTTTTATATTTATATTTCAATTGTATAAAAATCATTACTCAAATTTTATATAAAAATTAATTTATTTCATGCTTAATTTTTATTGTTATAGAATTAAATAAATTTAAATGTTATTTCATAAACATTAAGGTTTTATATAAAGGTTTCATATGAAACTACTAATAAATTTACAATTTTATTTATGAATCAAGTTATATATATTCATATATATATGAATTATTATACATTTATTATTCATCTATGGGATTGTTATAAAAACTTGATTGTAACCCGTGCGATGGTCATTGTCAACCCTGCCATGTTTATGTTTTGGATCCCACTCACCTATGTTGTGATATGCATTTATGTAATTTAACCTTTTATATAGTTTAGCATATAACAATACTCTTCGAAATATCATTCATAAGTAGCAAGGATGACAACAAAAATTTCTAACATTGTATCTAAACAGGGTTGCCACTGCAAAGAAGAAGAAGAAACCAAAAAATTAAAATTAAAATTAAAATTAAATTAAATTAAAAAAAAAAAATTTAAACTATAACACCTAATATTATATAAACAAATTCAAAATTTATAAATGAAATTGTATATTGTATATATTTAACATTTTTAATGAGTATTGTCAACATTAATTAAATACAAATCTATGTTGAAATGGTCTCGAAAATTTTGAAATGTGATAATAATATATTTAAAAAATAAAAAATAAAAAATAAAAAATAAACATTAAAAAGGAATTAAAAAATATTTATTGATTAAGTATAACATGTTTTTCATTACTTGTATATATTTTGTAAATCTTTATTTGAACTTCTCATCTCTGAAAATCTCTCTCCAACAACTCTTATTTCTATTTTATAAATAAAGATTCTATGAAAATAATTGCAACTGTCCCTTTGAAAAATCCAAGCTCTAAACAGAGACTAACCACTTCAAGCCACCTGTTTTTTAAAATAGACCACCAAAATGATTACCAGCTTTTTAATAATTAATAGAAAAAGTTATCTATTTATGAATTATAGAGGACCCTCTTAATCATAAGAAATAAATTTGGGTAAAATGGTTCAAACTTCGCAAGCAAACATAAAATAACAGGGCTGAAGTCAAGATAGATGGCGTGTTTGCCTACCATTTAGAAATAATATATGATTTTCTTTTTTCTACACTGCAATTAGCATTGCTTCTAATCAAAACATTATTAGAAATGTTTCCACATATTCTCGTTTGCATTTGAGTGATTGGGGAATAATCTCAAAGTCGTCGGTGTTAAAATTTTAATGCTTATTCTCCTAAAATTTATCTGATTCCATTCTGACCCAATTTTTAAATTGAGACAATTAATTAAAAGGGATCACATATTCAACTGAAAATCTACGCAACTTTCAAAGGTTACATAAATATCATCAGAGCCGCCCAACAAAAAATGATTTGGCAAAACTTGAAAATAATGTCACACTATAAAAAGATGAACATGAATTTTGTTTTTTTACCGAAAACTAATTAATGATAATGATTATTAAACATAATAAAGGTAACTTGTTACCTATGTACATCCTTGTTTCATTTCTACATCCTTGCCCTCGGAATTAAAGAGAGAATACATCTCTCCAATAAAGACACAATAATACTAAAACATGCATATAGTCAGAACTCTAAATGACAGGTAAAAGTTCGATAACAATAAATTCACCACCGTATATATAATTTGTCTAAATCCAAATGACAATCCATTAAAGAAACACTTAACACTAAGGCATACAGTTAGAGCACTAAATGACAGGGAAACGCTCCGTAACAATCCATTCACCGCTGTACATATAATTTGTCTAAATCCAAATGCCCAATAAAATCTACAAATCTGGAGATACACTGACCAAAGATTTTGTGAAAGGTGCAGCCACTCGCAGAGCAGAGCAGAGTCAGCTGACATAATAGGCCGCTGTAAGACTGTTCCACGGGATGTTAATACTGTTTTCATAATTTGCAGACCAGGGATGGTGTTGCATATAAGCTTCTCTCCTGTGAGTCGGGGGCATGTCTGAAGCAGTCCTCCACAGATAGGAGTAGAGTCTGCGAGCTAAAACAGAAAATTGGATGAGCATTAAGGGTATGTTTCTGGTGCAGGCAGGAAGGTACGAAACGGAAAAACACGACAACAAATCAAACATGTTGAAATGCTTAGAATTGTAAATCACTCCCCACCTATGGATGTCGATATAAATTTTCCTGAACCAGAGAACCACTTTAAGATGAAGAGGTGAGGTGTACCCACACCACGTGCCGTGATGACGGAGGTCATTGACGGATGTTACTTTTATTATTTTTAATGTTAGGAAAATAATAGCATTTGGTAAAGTAATTTACACAAACAACAAGAAGTACCATGGGTCCCACTCACGAGCACTCAAATCTTTTAGGATATACAAAGGGACGCTGCATTTAATTAAGTCGAAGGTGTCTTTCAATCACAGGAAGGATATTCATCATAGATATGGTGAGGTTTACCGCTAAGCACTCAAATCTTTTAGGATACAAAAGGGACGTTGCATTTAATTAAGATGGTGGTGTCTTTCAATCATAATCATAGAAGGGGAAAGATATACATCATACATATGGTGAGGTTTACCACTAGGTTATTTTAGGTTTGAGTTATAAAAGATGACTTTTAGATAGTGGCCACCTAATGTATATATAAAAGAGGAAGTAAGATAATGATATTTATTATAACAAAATTTTAAAGGTGTGTAGTGTAAGAAGTAAAATAATGATATTTATTATGAATCTTATGCGATTTAAAACATATGAAAAAGAAAAGTGCTTAACTAGATATTGTCAAAAACTAAACATATCACTCACACACACACACACGCACGCGTGCGCGCGTGCGGAAGTAAGATAATGATATTTATTATAACAAAATTTTAAAGGTGTGTAGTGTAAGAAGTAAAATAATGATATTTGTTATGAATCTTATGCGATTTAAAACATATGAAAAAGAAAAGTGCTTAACTAGATATTCTCAAAAACTAAACATATCACTCACACACACACACACGCGCGCGCGCGCGCGCATGTGTGATATGTTTAGTTTTTGACAATATCTAGTTAAGCACTTTTCTTTTGCATATGTTTTAAATCACATTAGATTCATAATAAATATCATTATTTTACTTCTTACACTACACACCTTTAAAATTTAGTTATAATAAATATCATTATCTTCCTTCCTCTTTTATATATACATTAGGTGGCGACTATCTAAGATTAAACATATGAAAAAGAAAAACGCTTAACTAGATATTGACAAAAACTAAACATATCACACACACACGCGCGTGTGTGTGTGTGATATGTTTAGTTTCTGTCAATATTTAGTTAAGCATTTTTATTTTTCATATGTTTTAAATCGCTAAAGATTCATAATAAATATCATTATTTTACTTCTTACACTACACACCTTTAAAATTTAGTTATAATAAATATCATTATCTTACTTCCTAATGGTAAACCTCACCATATCTATGATGAATATCTTTCCCCTTCTATGATTATGATTGAAAGCCACCTTCAACTTAATTAAATGCAACGTCCCTTTTGTATCCTAAAAGATTTGAGTGCTTAGTGGTAAACCTCACCATATCTATGATGAATATCCCTCCCCTTCTATGATTGTGATTGAAAGACACCTTTGGCTTAATTAAATGTAGCGTCCCTTACTATATCCTAAAATATTTGAGTGCTCGTGAGTGGTACCCATGGTACTTCTTCTTGT
>JARHVA010005136.1:1147500-1212500 GCA_037957365.1 Torreya grandis
ACACATCCTTCATGTGTGTTAAATAACTATTTTTAAATGTTGGAGTCTTATTTGTAACATCTATCCATCATTTCTAATGTCAAAATTAATAGTTATTTAAAGATCTATAGGGGATTACAAGTGTGAAAAGTTTTGGCACTCTCTTCCACATTCATAAAATTTAGGGGAAGATGAAGAGTCATCTGGGTCACCATCTCCAATAGTTTTAAATGGTAGAACAATAAGAATCTTTGAAGAAACATTTTTCTAGAGGTTTGTTACAAAGGGTTTTGGTTGTTTGGCAAGGTAAAAACACCTCTAAGGGTAACCATGGTCTTCTCCAACCAAAATCCAAACATACAAAGGAGTTGTAGAGATAAATAATGCAAATACCCACTCCATTTCTCCATCAGTGTTCTTGGTAGCTCAAGAAAGGCAACCAGTTTGTGGATGGTACTCTCAAAAGAAAGAAATTTGGAACCCAAGATATTTCCAATAGGATGGGATCCTAATTCCATTTCACTTTATGGCATTTTTTATCTAGTTAGGCTCCTTAATTTTATGAACAATCATTAAAAAGATAATGTGTAGGAAAAAGACTCAAAACCTCATGAGGGTCAGTTTTATCCGAATGTAGGGTTATGAAGCTTAAATAGTGAATTAAAAATATTTTTTAAAGGTATATTTAACACTCCTCTACTTTTTTCACTCAAATTTATTCATGATCATGTTTGGAGTAATGCCAAGTAGACTTGACATGCTAGTTTAAGCATGACAGTCAAGTTTGAAAAGGATATGAAGTATATCGGTGTATGTGATGGAGATAATTGAGATTTTATAAGTGAATTAAACTTTATAAATCCCCATCAACCATATGCATACATTATTGAATCAGAATACTTCAAATAAAATGGTTAACTATGTTTGCATAGGTTGAATTATTGGAACTAGCTACCTTGGTGGAGTACCTTTATCAAATGTGAATATATGGTCATTATTCAATACCTTTGAAGGAGAAACACTATATAAAATGTAATCTAAGATCACAATTAGGAGATATTACAAATTAGAGGACATTCAATCCTAATGAAAAAGAGGATTGTGAGCCTACATGTCTTCAGACATGTATGTCACTATTAGCACCGAAATGGTTATATATAAGTGCATATGAAATCTTGAAAACATGTTAAAATTATCTAATTTCACTTTTATAAAATATATAAATAAGTTTAACTTGAGTGCTTAGACCATTATCCCACTTTTAAACTCAAGTGGACTGTGTGCCTAAGAATAGACTACATAAACCTAATGAAGGTTTATGAGGATTTCAAGTAGATATCTAGGGAGACTTTAACCCAATAGAATGTTGGAGAAGAATTAAAACCAAGGTTTTTATTTAATAAATATTTCATTAATTGGTTATTTATGTCATAATGTACAAAACACATGAAAAAGATGGTTTTTAGGCCTAATGACTACCTGCATGCCTTTAGTAGGCGACAAGAGCAAAAGAACACAAGTTGGTAATGAGATGTATGAATAAAAAATGGATTATGGGTAAAAATAAATTTTTATTAAGGTTTTAAGTGGTAAAATCATATCAATAAAATTTTAATAGTTTTGGAAGACTCAATTTGCCAAGACTACAACCAAGAAGTCATAGTGGTCACCAATAGATTGGTTGTAAGAGATGAGAGAAGAATCACATTTTTGGTGTTAAATGGAGTCTGAATGGGTTGGTATAAGGTCAATAAGAAACTAAATAAAATATTAAATAATTTTAAATGATCTTAAACTGAAAAGAGGATAGTTTTAGAAGGTCTACTTCCAGAATTGTTTGTTAAGAAGCCCATATCATGGACAGATTTGTGTAAAGGTATACTTTTAATGTCAATGGAGTAATAAAATATGTGAAGTTAAATCATGAGGATAATTATATCAGCTAGTAGGGAAAATATATAGGACTCATAAGGATTATATTATCTAAGATAGGTAGTTTGTCAAGAACAAGGCTCAAGAGACCTAGTAAGCATACACATGCCTATGTGTGAAGTATGAAGAAAACTCATAATTTTGAGGTGATTTTGATATTTCAAGAGTTTATTTTGGTGATTTATACTTGGTATAAATATTTTATGAAGATTAAATCTTTATAAATATGAATAAAGTGCCAAAATAACACATTTAGGGTCACTTCAAGAAGACCGCCCATAAACCCTAGCTATGGGCTAATACAAGTTGCAGTGAGATTGAATAATGGAATAGTGTATAATGACTCTTTAATTACTTAGGTATGGATTTACATACCTCAAATAGGTGTCTGATGCTTATTAAAATCAATTTCATTATTTATTATGCCAAATCACCCTTCTAAAACTCTCAAACATGCCTATTTTGCCAAGAACCTAGTTTCTTCACGTGAAAACTTGAATAAGAAGGTGCATGGGATCCTAAGATCATTGAGGAAGGTGTAAGGTGTTTTTTTCATTAAATTTATTATGTTGGTTTAGACACTAAGGCCCATAGGCTTATGAACCATCGTTAAGACTTCATGTACCTTAAACCATGCTTAAACACTCTAAAGTGAATCGATGAGGAAAATTGACCTTATAAGTCCCTAATATAGATTGAATTATCTTCTAAACCAAATGGATGACCTTAATATCTCTCCTAGGAATATAACATATTTTAATGTTGGCAAGTGTAGTCTATAAATATACATTAAATATCTTGAAAAAATCCATTTTGGGTCTATTTTCAAGGTTTTGAGGCTAACAAATATTCTTAAAATTTTTTAGGGGTTTTCTCTAGCCAAGGCAAGGGTGTTATGACCTATATAAAGTCATTTTATTAAATTTCACATTGGTGGCATAGGCAACAAGTGGTGAACTAAGTATCAATGAAGGAATGTGAGCGAAGAATCATCAAGGTGGTAAGGTGCAAATCTATTTCAAGGTATCTAGACTCAAAAGATTACCAAAGTACATTGAAAATAATTTAATGGTCTCTATAAAGTATTTGGTAGTCATTGAATCAAGATAAGATATTTCTTGGCTCTTCAAATTACATGAGTTTTATGTGTTGTAATGGTTCTTTGATGCCTCATTGACAAGCAAAGTTGAACACTACAATTGCAAAGTGATTTGTAAAGCTTAATCAAGATTCCATAACTTGATGTAGTACTTCCATGAAGTAAGTAACCATGATAGAAGTATTCGAGACATAAATATACCTTGCAAGAGTGATGAAATCCTAATATCAAAGAGTTTGTAATAATAAGAAGATTGAAGGTCATATTCAAATCCCATGTAGGAAGATAATTGTAAGAGCGAAGGTTGGATTACAATATATTTAAGTGTACCAAGTTTAAAATGGGAGACTTGTAACTACCCTCAAAGATTCAAAGGTTGATGTTGTTAAATCCAAGAAGTTTAAGTTTACCAAGATAACCTTCTACGCTAATCTTCATGAATAAAATCATCATCAATTGGCCTAAAGGATAATAGGAAAGATTAAAACACATTCTTATTAGACTTGGTTTCAAATTAATTATATCTTGTAACTAGTTTGATGATGAGAGTGTCAAGATGAAATCCTCATAAGCCTTCTCTCTCTCTCTCTCTCTCTCTCTCTCTCTCTCTCTCTCTCTCTCTCTCTCTCTCTCTCTCTCTCTCTCCTTTATTTATCTTATATATGTTGAATTGAACAACTTGTTATGAACCCTTTAGCTGAGTATGGTGAATCCCTAAACAAATAAATACTTGTACTCTTCATTTTAATGTTGAATAAATCTATTTCATACCTTCTCAAATGCTTTCAATCATTACACTTATTTGATTATTGATTAATGATAGTAATGCCTTCACTCTCTCTAATTTGTCCTCTCCTACCTATTTGCAAGTGGAGTGTCTTCATGCAGGCCACATGGTGAGTTTTGATAGTCTTGCATAGTTTTTAAGTGGATTGTAGTCATTAGTGTTTTTCTTAGTCCTCTTTATTATCCCTTAGATTTAACACATTATCTATGACATCCGTGTTGAAATACTCATTATTAAAGGTCCTTGTGGAGTAGTGTGATCATATTGAAACCTAATTCATGTTCTTAGTGTAGTATATTCAAGTGGAGGGTTTTAATTTGCTGCATTATCTCGCTAGTTTAGTTTAATTTTAGTAATGTCTCCCTTTTCTCATGAAGTAATATGTGTAATAGTAATTTTAGGGTGATATCATCAAGAGAGCTATCCATATCTATAGATTCACCTCACTTATTAGGCCTCCCATAGCCTACATGTGTCTCCATTGCTATCACTTAAATGAGGAGGCATGAAAAACCTCCTTAAAGGTGAAAATTTTGATGATAATAGTTCTAACACACCCAATAGGATAAGAGACTTCATGTATTAAAGAGTTATTGATATTGGTATTCAATTAATTAACCTTTAAAGGTATAAACACAAGCATCAATGGAGAATCTAAGTTCATTCAACTAGTTTTAGAAGCCTAGGTAATCTTTCAAGTAAGTTTTCTTTAAATTTTTTCTTTCTCATGAAGTTTTAATGGCTGAGTTTGAAGTGCATTTCTATTTTAGTCAAGATGGTGAGCCATGTCAAGATTATATTGATCCCTATAAGTAGTCTATTGACCCTTACCAATAGTTTTTTTTATCCTTATCAGCAACAATTTTAGTTATATAAGCCCCATATTGAACCATACTAGCCTTCATATCAAGAGTATTACCCTTCCTCTTTTCATCAATATTCTTACCAAGATAATCAATATCCTTGGAATCCTAGTTATTCTTCTAATCAACCTTGTCAAAAACATGTTACTCGTAGTCAACATTTCCACATTTCCAATCAGTCTATCTCAATCTTTAAGAAAACTCTTTTATGATATGAATGAAATATGATAGAGCTTCATAGATAAAGGGAGTGTGGTCTAAGTGTTCCTAGACATCTCATTCTAAATGTGAGAAACTTATTGTAGATGATTAAGATAGAGTGGGCACCTATTATTATAGAGATCCAATAAAGACTTACTATCATGTAGGCCAATCTAAGAAATCATCCAAAAGTGGAAATATGTTCTTGTTGAGAGGATTTAAGACCAAGATAAATAATAATTGAAACATACATTTGTTATTTAGAGGGAAAGTTATGAGGCTATCTTGCCAAAACACTCTTTTCTTCTTCTTCAAGAACCTCCCATAAGGTCCTTTAAGATTCCAAGTTGGAATCAAGTAGCAAAGTCATCGGATAAACAAAATGGAACAAGCTTAGATTGGGAAATTTGGACCAAAGAATAACCTTTGCCTATTCAAGCCCTACCTATCCCTCCTCAAGAACCTAAAACTTTCTCATCTTAGAAGTCAATTCAAGAGAGCATTGAAATGAAGAAGGAATTCCTTGTCTATAAGGATGAATACCCAAGCATATCAAGAGTTGAGGGATTAATTAGCGAATGGAAGGAGGAGAGTGATAAGTTCATTGATCTCAAGATTCCAAATTTTATTTGTGATTTTGAGAAGCCCATCCTTGAATAAGAACATGTTCTATTAGAAGCAAATGAAGAAGGTCAAATTATAGATCCAATTAAGCCTCAATAAGGCTATGAGTAGAATAATTAAAGAGTATATGATGGAGAGGTCATCATTAAAACACATCTTGGTGAAGAGATAAGCATATCATTATTTGAATATGAAGTGAGAGATGGGTTTTCCCAATGTGAATAATAACTCATGAGGAGCAGTCCAAACATTTAGAGGTTTTAGTTTAATCCAAGAATGATACATGTGCATTTGAGGTTGTCATCTCTTTAAACAAACTAGAAGTTGATAACCCCAAAGAAAAGGAATATTTATGCTTTGAACTTCTTGTTTCCTTCAAGTTGATGAGGTTATCCCTTGTTACAAAGAAGAGTTTGATGAAACACAATATGATCTAGTTTATTTTCAAGATAATGAAATGAAGTTTTAAGATGTGTTTGAGGTAATTGAATAAGGTTTCACTCTTCTACAAGGAGAGTATAGTCTATCAAAGATAGAGGAAGGAAGATTTGGAAAAAAGTTAACGTGAAAGAAAGAATTAGTCCTCCATTTATGACATTTCAAGAGGTAATTCCACTACATTATAACTTGTTTAGAGTCTTCAATATGGTATATGAACCTTTCAATCCATTTGATGACTTTTGTTCACTCTTGGAAGATGAAACTAACCTCAATTGGCCTCAAACTCTCAAGAATCAAGATGCATTTCCTCCTTAAGCCAATCCTACAAGTACGACACAAGGTCCATCTCAGTTTATTTACTTTAATTAGTCAATTTGTGAAGAGGTATAGGTTGGTTATTAAAAGACCATCTCATAGCTGCCTCTATTCTATTCTCTCATAGCTACCATCGAGTATGCTTGTCACATGAGCTTGTTAAACAAAGGTAGTTACTTTGCACTACTAGTTAATGATTTTGTTTAGGGTTTTATCTAGTTGTTCAAGTAGGTTATTATAGATTATATTAATTTATTTTTATCTTATGTGCTTTGCAGCACACTTTTTTTCTTGTTGTTTTGTTGTGTGTGTCTTTATTTGGTATGTTTACTTCTTGTCTTATTGTATTTGTAAAGGTAGTTAGTTGTTCTATTTGTTTCAAAACATTTTCATTCAAGTGTTAAGGTCATGTCATGTTTTGTGTTTAGATGAGATGAATCCATAGTCCAATGGATGGAATAGGCAACTGGTCTAAGGTTCATAGAAGGCATGTAATCCTAGGAGTTTGCCAAAGATGTTAGCAAAGATTTGTATACCTAAAGAGGGTCATTCAAAAATTTAAAGTAATGGATTTTAACTTTGTTGATAGCCATTATAAAGGTATTGTATTAGTCATTAATTATCTAGGATGATAGATAAGGTGTATTCTTTGGTAGCTTACAAACACATTTAGGATGGTGTAATTGGTAGCCAAGTCAAGTCACTTTATCTTTTCATTAAATGTTCATTCTTTATGGTCTTCATTTCATGTTTAGCATTGTTTAAGATATGTTTGACAAAGTTAATGTTAAGTGCAAAATCATGTCAAAGTGGAATAATGCTCAAGGAGACAAGGTGGTGACCCTTACAAGATAACCATGGCTCAAAGATGAACAAATTGGTCAAATATGCAAAACTAGTAAGTTGATCACATTATTTTAATAAAATTTTGGGAGTTTGAGATATATTTGACAAGATAAAGTTATTTTATTACTTTAGTCTTATTATGTATTCTAATGTTGAAATAATACTTACTATTACGGATTAAATATGAAGGTTTTATCCTAATTTAGAGGTATATTTTAAGTCATCTAACACCTTGGTAATGAAACTATGTTGTATATGTTCGTACCCATCCTCCAATTGTGTTAAATAATTGTTTTTCAACATTGAAGTCCTAGTTGTAACTATCATTCATCATTTATAACATAAAAATGAAAAGTTAATAAAAGATATTCATGGAAATAGAAGTGTGAAATGTTTTTTCACTCTCTTAGATGTCCTTAAAATTCATGAGAAGATGAAGAGTCACTTGGTACATCATCTCCAACAATTCCAAAGAGTAGAACAGTCAGAATCTTTTTAAAAAACATGTTTTTAGAGGCCTATTGCTAAGGGTTTCTATTGATTGGAAAGGTATAAACTCCTCCAAGTGTACCCATGGTATTCTCATACCTAAATTAAAGAATAAAAATTATTTTTAGATCCAAATAATGCAATAACCAACTCTATTTATTTGTCGATCTTCTTCAAAGCTTAAGACATGCAAGCAAATTATTGATGGTACTCTTAGGAGAGAGAAATTTAGAACCAAATAACTTAGACATATAAGAGTACCATAATTACATTTAAATTTTTCGAATTTGATCTCTAGTTATGCTCAACTTTATGAACAATTTTTAAGAAGTTAA
Source organism: Torreya grandis (assembly GCA_037957365.1). Taxonomy (NCBI): domain Eukaryota; kingdom Viridiplantae; phylum Streptophyta; class Pinopsida; order Cupressales; family Taxaceae; genus Torreya; species Torreya grandis. The sequence continues at coordinate 1,155,412 of JARHVA010005136.1, forward strand.
GGTGATGAAAAAGGACTTGAATCCCCATCAAGGTCATTTCTCTCCAAATAAAGGGTTCTAAAGATTAGTGAATGCATGATAATTATTTTGGAATTTCTATTAAACAATAATCTACCCATTAAATTTCATATTTATTCATGTTTCTTCATTATCATGTTTGGAGTAATGCAAAGTATTGAGTTTTTAGTTTAACCATGACAGTCAAATTTATAGGGGATGTGAAGTGTCTTGGTGTATGTGATGGAGATAGATTATATTTTTAAAATTAGATTAAATTTTATAAATTACATTCAACCATATTTATACATCATTGAATCAATACACTTCAAAGAAAATGGGTAACTATGCATGCATAAGTTGAAGTATTAGAACTAGTTGCCTTGGTGGAATACCTTCATCAAATATGAATATATAGTAATTATTAAATCCAATTGAAGGAGAAAATTAAACTCACATATAATTTTATATCATGTTAAATATATATTTAAAACTACAATACATTACATTCAAAGTTTCTAATGTCTTCTTTCAAGCCTAATCAGAAATAGGATTGTGAGCTTACATTTCTGTAGACCTATATGTTACTATTAACACCCAAATGGTTGTTTGGGATTGCATGTGTAATATTTATTACATATTATAATTATCCCACTTCCTATTTAAAAATATATAAATCACTTTACTCTGATTTCTCAGACCATTAACCTAGTTTGTAACTCATGTGGACCATGTGCCTAAGAATAGATTATGTAAACCTAATAAAGGACTATGAGGATTTCAAGTACATATATAGGGAGAACTTAACCCAATGGAATGTTGGATAAGAATTAAAATAAATGTTTCACTGTAATACATATTCCCCTCATTTGTTAGTTAGGTTTAAATAGACCAAACATAGGAAATAAAAGGTTTTTAGGCCTATAACAGGCATCAACAACAAAAGAGCACAAGTTGGTGATGAGAAGTATGAAGAAACAAAGGGATTATGGTTAAAAATTAAATGTGTTTAATTTTTTCAATATGGAAAAATAATATCAATAAAAATAGAATAGTTTAGGAAGAATCAATTATGAGAGACTGCAACCATTCTCAATATGAAAATTAATAATTTATTAGTTGATAAATTATTGATGTTAATTGATTAATCAAAAAAAAATTTAATTATGTACTGTTAAGGTGTGGAGCTAAAAGCTTCACCAAATGAGCGAGTTTTCAAGTTGTAGGATTTACACAGTCACTGGCATCGGTTAGGAGCGATCGACCTCGGTTTGGAGTCGACCAAGAGATGCCGGCGTCGGTCATGTGTCGGTCGACGTCGGTCACAGGCAGACAGGCAAGGACCGATGTCGGTTACCTGTGTGTCTAGAATGCTATTTCCATGGATAGAATAGAATGTTTGCATGATAAGATTAGGTGTTAGTCTTAAGTCTGCATTTCTATCTTTAGTAAGACTGATTTGAGCCCTTGATTAGGAGGTGCATCTAATGGTTGTAAATGCATGCTCATGTTTCCTAATATTATATATAGGATAAGATCTTCATAGCTAATTAAGAATTGGAACAATACAAGAATTGTATATATGAATCATTCCAGGTTGTTGGAGTTGATTGTAATTGAGAGAGAAAACTCTTGAGGGAAAGAGATCTAGAAAGAGATCTGTACATCTAAGAGAGGTATGGAAGAAAAGAAGTTTCTTCAATTGTATTCCTTATTCTTGTATCTCTTGTATCTCTTGTTCTTTGCTATTTTTGATTCTAGTTACTTATCATTCTGATTTAATTCCACATTTAGTTACTTTCATATAGTAATCAACTTTGTTGGTTGATCCCCAACAAGCGGTATTAGATCTCAGGTTCACTAACAGGTGGTTCAGATCTGTTTAGTGTGTGTTGATTACATGGTACTCATAAGAGTTTCTGCAGGGATTTCTGTTTGAGTGGGAGAAGCAATGGTAGAAGAAAGTAAACTGAGAACGGAGAAGTTTAATGGCAAGAATTACCAATTATGGAGAATGCAGATAGAGGATTATCTGTATCAGAAAGATCTATACTTACCATTAGGTGGAGTTTCAAGGAAGCCCATAGACATGGAAGATGAAGAATGGGAAGTTCTTAATAAAAAGGCTCTTGGATCTATAAGATTGAGTCTGGCATCTACTGTGATATCTAATTTATCACAGGGAAAGTCAATGGTAGAGTTAATGACTACTTTTGCAAATTTATATGAAAAACCCTCAGCTTCAAATAAGGTATATCTTATGAAGCAGTTATTTAATTTGCAAATGCAGGAAGGTGGATCTGTATCTAATCATCTTAATGATTTCCATGGAATTGTAAATCAATTAAATTTAGTCAAAATAGTGTTTGATGATGAAATTAAGGCTCTTTTAATATTATGTTCTTTGCCTGAAAGCTGGCATAGCTTGGTAATGGAAGTTAGTAATACTGCATTTGCTTCAAACATTTTAAAAGCAGATGATGTTGTTAGTGTAATCTTGAATGAAGAAATTCATAGGAAAATCACAGAGAAAACATCAGAGAACGCTTTAAGTTTTGAGAGCAGGGGATGGCAAAAAGAGAAAGGCAAGCATAGGAGATCAAGGTCTAAGTCAAAGATGAGAGGTAGATCCAAATCCAGAAATGGTAGGAGGATAACCTGCTAGAATTGTGGAAAGATAGGGCACATAAGCAAAGATTTCTGGTCAAAACCTAAAGAAGACAATCAACATGAAGGTAAAGAAGAAGTAAAAATTTTAGGTATTGCACAAGATGCTCTTATATTCTCTTTGCATAATAATATAGAATCTTGGGTGTTAGATTTTGGTGCCTCTTTTCATGCAACCCCTAATAGAGAATATTTTAGTGACTATGTCCATGGATATTTTGGAATAGTTAATTTAGGGGATGATGAGGCTTGTAAAATTGTTGGCAAAGAAAAAGTGTAGCTGAAAATGTAGAATGGCAACAAATGGGTGTTGAGAGACATCATGCATGTTCGCAGCCTGAAGAAGAATTTGATTTCTGCAAGAAAGTTAGGGGATGAGGGTTGTATAGTAACTCTCACAGCTGAATCTTGGAAGGTTACCAAGGGTGCACTTGTATTGGCTAGAGGTAAGAGAGTAGGTACTCTCTATTTATGTAATTATATTACTGATAATTCTCCTTCTATATTATCTACTTCAGATGTAGATGCAAAGTTGTGGCACCACAGGCTCGGCCACATGAGTGAGAAGGGAATGTCCATTCTTAAGTCAAAAGGTAAGCTTTCATATTTCAAAAGCATAGATTTGGATTTTTGTGAGCACTATATTTTTGGTAAACAAAAGAGGGTGAGTTTTCTCAAGACTAGGTCAACAAAGAAGAAGCACAACTTGCAGATTGTTCACGTAGACGTGTGGGGACCAGCTCAGGTTGCTTTTATTGGAGGATCATAGTAATTTATCTCTTTCATTGATGATGCTACAAGAAAGGTATGGGTCTATTTCATAAGGAAGAAATTTGATGTTTATGACACTTTTAAGATTTGGAAAGCTTTGGTTGACAATGAAACAAGCAAGAGATTAAAGTGCCTAAGATCTGACAATGGTGGTGAGTTCTACAGCCACAAGTTCAACTGGTATTGTTATATGCATGGAATCCGCAGGCAAAAGATGGTTCCAAGGACACCTTAGCAAAATGGAGTTGCTAAAAGGATGAACAATACAATATTGGAGCGTGCATAGTGTATGAGATTGCATGCTGGTTTGCCCTTAGAGTTTTGGGCAGAAGCTGTGGATACTGCAGTGTACCTGATTAACAGAGGACACTCTACAGCTTTAGATGGTGGAATTTTAGAAGAGGCATGGATAGGTAAAAAGGTAGATCTCTCATTTCTCAAAGATTTTGGTTGTGAAGCTTTTGTGCATGTTGATAAAGAAAATAGAAAGAAGATAGATGCTAAGTCTATGAGGTGCACATTATTGGTTATGGCTCTGGAGATTTTGGATTCAGGTTTTAGAATCTAGGAACTAACAAAATAATTAAGAGTTGTGATGTTGTTTTCAATGAGAAAGTGATGTATAGTGATCAGCTCAAGAAGCTGAATCAATCTAGGCAGAGCAATGGAGAATTAGACAAGGTGACAGTCTAAAATGAGCTCTTGGGCAGAAATAATCACAGATAGGAAAACACAAAGACCGACGTTGGAAATACAAGAATTGATGTCGATCAGACAATTACCAACGTCATCTAGGAAGGAACTAAGGTCAGTCATGTGGAACCGACGTCGGCCAGTAATAGACCTGGAGGTGACCGAGGTTGGTCACTGTCAGAGAATTTGGGCTGATAGCATGTTGTGAATGAGTCTCAGATGCCCATCAAGAGGTCAGAAAGGGTAAGTAAACCTCCAATTCGATATTCCCCTTCATAATTCTATTTATTGCTTATTGATGGTCGAGAACCAAAGAGTTTTGATGAAGCAATACAGGTGGAATCTAAGAATCAGTGGGAGCTAGGCATGAATGAGGAGATTGATTCCTTGAAAGAGAACCAAACGTGGGATTTGGTTGAGTTACCAGCTGGTAAAAAGACACTGAAGAACAGATGGATCTACAGATTGAAGGAAGGTGAAAATGGACAGATGAGATATAAGCCCAGGTTGGTAGTGAAAGGATTTGCACAGAAACTAGGTATTGACTTTGGTGATAATTTCTCTCCTATTGTTAAAATGACTTCTATATGGACTATACAGTCTTTAGTTGCTATCAAGGATTTGCATCTTGAGTAGCTTGATGTTAAGACAACATTTCTTCATAGAGATTTGGATGAAGAGATATATATGGATCGGCCGGAAGGATTTGAGGTCAAAGGTAAGGAGAAGTTAGTGTGCAGATTGAAGAAAAGCTTGTATGGCCTCAAGCAAGCTTCTAGACAATGGTATCTAAGATTTCACAGGCTTATGATTGAGCATGGCTACAGTAGATGTCAATCTAACCATTGTGTGTATTTTAAGAGATTGGATAATGGTAGATATATTATTCTATTGTTGTATGTAGATGATATGCTGGTTGTAGGATCACACATGCAGGATATCTCTGAGCTTAAGGTGAAACTAGCTCACACATTTGCCATGAAGGATTTAGGAGCAGTAAAAAAAATCATTGGCATGAGTATCAAGAGAGACAAAAAAAATCATGGGTTGATTTTGTCTCAAGAGGACTATGTGAACAAGGTGTTGAAATGATTTAATATGCAGGATGCAAAATTGGTAAGCACACCTTTGGCTGGACATTTTAAATTGAGTAAAGAACAATTTCCTAATTTACATGATGAGGTAGAGTACATGAGTAGAGTTCCATATTCTTCCACAATAGGGAGTTTAATGTATGCAACGGTATGTACTAGACCAGATATTACCCAAGCAATGGGAGTTGTTAGTAAGTATATGGCCAATCCAGGGAAGGAACACTGGAAAGCAGTTTAGTGGATACTTAGATATCTAAGAGGGACCAGTAGTACACATTTGTGCTATGATAGGTCAAACACTTGTCTACATGGTTATGTACATTCAGATATGGCAGGTGATTTGGATGGCAGAAGAAGCACCATAGGATATGTTTTCACTGTTGGTGGAATGGCGGTTAGCTGGATATCAAAGTTGTAAAAAGTAGTTGCCTTGTCAACTACAGAAGCAGAATATATTACAGCCACAGAGGCTAGCAAAGAGATGATATAGATGACACGATTCATGGAAGAGCTAGGAAAGGAGCAAGAGAGTACCGATTATACAGTGATAGTTAGAGTGTAATTCATTTGGCTAAGAATGTAGCCTTTCACTCAAGAACCAAACACATACAGCTTAGATACCACTTCATTAGATAGGTATTGGAGGATGGTGAGTTGAAGCTAGAGAAGATCCATACAGATAAGAACCCTGCTGATATGTTAACCAAGCCGGTAACAAAAGAGAAGTTGAATCTTCATTCAAATTTTGTTGGTCTTCATGATTGAGTTTAAAGATGGAGAAGCTAGAAGATGTTGTTGTACAGGTACTGGTGCAGCGGTTTATCTCCAAGTGGGAGATTGTTAAGGTGTGGAGCTAAAAGCTTTACCAAATGAGTGAGTTTGTAAGGTGCAAGATTTACACAGTCACCGACATCAATCAGGAGCGACTGACGTCAGTCAGGAGTCGACCAAGAGATGATAACGTCGGTCATGTATTGGACAACGTTGGTCACAGGCAGACAGGCAGGGACCGATGTCAGTCACCTGTGCATCCAGAATGCTATTTCTGTGGATAGAACAGAATATTTGCATGATAGGATTAAGTGTTAGTCTTAAGTCTACATCTCTATCTTTAGTAAGACTGATTTGAGCCCTTGATTAGGAGGTGCATCTAATGGTTGTAAATGCATGCTCATAATTCCTAATGTTATATATAAGATTAGATCTTCATAGCTTATTAAGAATTGGAACAGTATAAGAATTGTATATGTGAATCATTCCAAGTTGTTGGAGTTGATTGTAATTGAGAGAGAGAATTGTTGAGGGAAAGAGATCTAGAAAGAGATCTATACAACTGAGAGAGGTGTGGAAGAAAAGATGTTTTTTCAATTGTATTCCTTCTGTAACGAGTTTAATACAAGTTTTCAGGGTGGTTTCTTATATCTCTTGTTCTTTGCTATTTCTGATTTTAGTTACTTATCATTTTGATTTAATTTTGCATTTAGTTGCTTTCATATAGTAATCAACTTTGTTGGTTGATCCCAAACAAGTGGTATCAGAGCTCAGGTTCACTAACAGGTGGTTTAGATATGTTCAATGTGTGTTGATTACAGGGTACTCATAGGGGTTTCTACAGGGATTTCTGTTTGAGTGGGAGAAGCAATGGTAGAAGAAAGTAAACTGAGAATGAATAAGTTCAATGGCAAGAATTACCAATTATGGAGAATGCAAATAGAGGATTATCTGTATTAGAAAGATCTATACCTACCATTAGGTGGAGTTTCAAGGAAGCCCATAGACATGGAAGATGAAGAATGGGAAGTTCTTGATAGAAAAGCTCTTGGATCTATAAGATTGAGTGTGGCATCTACTGTGATATCTAATTTATCACAGGCAAAGTGAATAGTAGAGTTAATGACTACTTTAGCAAATTTATATGAAAAACCCTCAACTTCAAATAAGGTATATCTTATGAAGCAGTTATTTAATTTGCAAATGCAGGAAGGTGGATCTATATCTAATCATCTTAATGATTTCTATGGAATTGTAAATCAATTAAATTTAGTCAAAATAGTGTTTGATGATGAAATTAAGGCTCTTTTAATATTATGTTCTTTGCCTAAAAGCTGGCATAGCTTGGTAATGGCAGTTAGTAAAACTGCATCTGCTTCAAACATTTTAAAAGTAGATGGTGTTGTTAGTGTAATCTTGAATGAAAAAATTCACAAAAAAAGCACAGAGGAAACATCAGGGAATGCTTTAAGTTTTGAGAGTAGGAGAAGGCAAAAAGAGAAGGGCAAGCATAGGAGATCAAGGTCTAAGTCAAAGATGAGAGGTAGATCCAAATCCAAAAATGGCAAGAGGATAGCCTGCTAGAATTGTGGAAAGATAGGGCACATAAGCAAAGATTGCTGGTCAAAACCTAAAGAAGACAATCAACATGAAGGTAAAGAAGAAGCAAAAATTGCAGGTATTACACAAGATGCTCTTATATTCTCTTTGCATAATAATATAAAATCTTGGGTGTTAGATTCTAGTGCCTCTTTTCATGCAACCCTTAATAGAGAATATTTTAGTGACTGTGTCCATGAAGATTTTGGAATAGTTTATTTAGGGGATGATGAGCCTTGTAAAATTGTTGGCAAAAGAAAAGTGTAGCTAAAAATGTAGAATGGCAACACATGGGTGTTGAGAGACGTCATGCATGTTCCCAACCTAAAAAGGACTTTGATTTTTGCATGAAAGTTAGGGGATGAGGGTTGTATAGTAACTCTCACAGCTGAATCTTGGAAGGTTACCAAGGGTGCACTTGTATTGGTTAGAGGTAAGAGAGTAGGTACTCTTATTTATGTAATTGTATTACTGATAATTCTCTTTCTATATTATCTACTTCAGATGTAGATGCAAAGTTGTGGCACCACAGGCTTGGCCACATGAGTGAGAAGGGAATGTCCATTCTTAAGTCAAAAGGTAAGCTTTTAGATTTGAAAAGCATAGATTTAGATTTTTGTGAGCACTGTATTTTTGGGAAACAGAAGAGAGTAAGTTTTCTCAAGACTGTGTCAACAAAGAAGAAGCACAAGTTGCAGCTTGTTCACGCAAACATGTGGGGAGCAGCTCAAGTTGCTTCTATTAGAGGATCACAGTAATTTGACTCTTTCATTGATGATGCTACAAAAAAGGTATGGGTCTATTGCATAAGAAAAAAATCATATGTTTTTGACACTTTTAAGATTTGGAAAGCTTTGGTTGAGAATGAAACAAGCAAGAGATTGAAGTGCCTGAGATCTGACAATGGTGGTGAGTTCTGCAGCCACAAATTCAACTGGTATTGTTATATGCATGAAATCCATAGGCAAAGGAGGGTTCTAAGGACACCTCAGCAAAATGGAGTTGCTGAAAGGATGAACAAAACAATATTAGAGATTGCACAGTGTATGAAATTGCATACGGGTTTGCCCTTAGAGTTTTGGGCAGAAGCTATGGATACTGTAGTGTACCTGATTAACAAAGGACCCTCTACAGCTTTGGATGGTGGAATTTTAGAAGAGGCATGGACAGGTAAAAAGGTAGATATCTCATTTTTCAAAGTTTTTGGTTGTGAAGCTTTTGTGCACGTTGATAAAGAAAATAGAAAGAAGCTAGATGCTAAGTCTATGAAGTGCACATTATTGGTTATGGTTCTGGAGATTTCAGATTCAGGTTTTGGAATCTAGGAACTAACAAAATAATTAGGAGCCGTGATGTTGTTTTCAATGAGAAAGTGATGTATAGTGATTAGCTCAAAAAGTTGACTCAATCTGGGCAGAGCAATGGAGAATTGGATGAGGTGACGGTCTAAAATGAGCTCGTGGGCATAAATAGTCATAGACAAAAAACATAGAGACCAATGTCAGTCAGGTAGGAATTGACGTCGGTAATACAGGAACCGATGTCAATCAGACAGTGACCGACATCAGCCAGGCAAAAATAGAGGTTGGTCATGTGGAACCGACATCGGCTAGTAACAGGCCTGGAGGTGACCAAGGTCGGTCACTGTCAGAGAATTTGGGTGGACAGCGTGTTGTGAATGAGTCTCAAATGCCCATCAGGAGGTCAGAAAGGATAAGTAAACCTCCAATTTGATATTCCCCTTCATTATTCTATTTATTGCTTACTAATGGTGGAGAATTAGAGAGTTTTGATGAAGCAATACAGGTGGAATCCAAGAATTAGTGGGAGTTAGGCATGAATGAGGAGATTGATTCCTTGAAAGAGAACCAAACGTGGGATTTGGTTGAGTTGCTAGCTAGTAAGAAGACACTGAAGAACATATGGATCTATAGATTGAAGGAAGGTGAGAATGGATAAATGAGATATATGGCCAGGTTGGTAGTGAAAGGATTTGCACAAAAACCAGGTATTGACTTTGGTGAGATTTTTTCTCTTGTTGTTAAAATGACTTCTATATGGACTGTACTTTCTTTAGTTGCTATTAAGGATTTGCATCTTGAGTAGCTTGATGTTAAGACAACATTTCTTCATGGAGATTTGGATGAAGAAATATATATGGATCAGTCAGAAGGATTTGAGGTCAAAGGTAAGGAGAAGTTAGTGTGCAGATTGAAGAAAATCTTGTATGGCCTCAAGTAAGCTCCTAGACAATGGTATCTGAGATTTGACAGGTTTATGATTGGCATGGCTATAGTAGATGTCAATCTGACCATTGTGTGTATTTTAAGAGATTGAATAATGGTAGATATATTATTCTATTGTTGTATGTAGATGATATGCTGGTTGCAGGATCACACATGCAGGATATCTCTGAGCTTAAGGTGAAACTAGCTCACACGTTTGCCATGAAGGATTTGGAAATAGCAAAGAAAATCCTTGGCATGAGTATCAAGAGAGACAGGAAAAATCACATGTTGATTTTGTCTCAAGAGGATTATGTGAACAAGGTGTTGAAATAATCTAATATGTAGGATGCAAAACTGGTAAGCAAACCTTTGGCTAGACATTTTAAATTGAGTAAAAAACAGTGTCCTAATTCACATGATGAGGTAGAGTACATGAGTAGAGTTCCATATTCTTTCGTAGTAGGGAGTTTAATGTATGTAATGGTATGTACTAGACTAGATATTGCCCAAGCAGTGGGAGTTATTAGTAAGTATATGGCCAATCTAGAGAAGGAACACTGGAAAGCAATTTAGTGGATCCTTAGATATCTGAGAGGGACCAACAGTACGCATTTGTGCTATGGTGGGTCAAACACCTATCTACATGGGTTATGTAGATTCAGATATGGCACGTGATTTGAATGGTAGAAGAAGCACCACAGGATATGTTTTCACTATTGGTGGAGCAGCAATTAGCTGGATATCAAAGTTGCAGAAGGTTGTTGCCTTGTCAACTATAGAAGCAAAATATATTGCAGCCACAGAGGCTAGCCAAGAGATGATATGGATGACATAGTTCATAGAAGAGCTAGGAAAGGAGCAAGAGAGTTGCAGATTATACAGTGATAGTCAAAGTGCAATTCATTTAGCTAAGAATTTAGCTTTTCACTCAAGAACCAAACACATACAGCTTAGGTACCACTTCATTAGACAGGTATTGGAGGATGGTGAGTTGAAGCTAGAGAATATCCATACAGATAAGAACCCTGCTGATATGTTAACCAAGCCGGTAACAAAAGAGAAGTTGAATCTTCATTCAAATTTTGTTGGTCTTCATGATTGAGTTTGAAGATGGAAAAGCTAGAAGATGTTGTTGTATAGGTACTGGTGCAGCTGTTTATCTCCAAGTGGGAGATTATTAAGGTGTTGAGCTAAAAGCTTCACCAAATGAGCGAGTTTGCAAGTTGCAAGATTTACACAGTCACCGACGTCGGTCAGGAGCGATCGATGTCAGTCAGGAGTCGACCAAGAGATTTTGGGGTCGGTCATGTATCGGCCGACGTCGATCACAGGTAGACAGGCAGGGATCGATGTCGGTCACCTGTGCGTCCAGAATGCTATTTATGTGGACAAAACAAAATATTTGCGTGATAGGATTAAGTGTTAGTCTTAAGTCTGCATCTCTATCTTTAGTAAGACTGATTTGAGCCCTTGATTAGGAGGTGCATCTAATGGTTGTAAATGCATGCTCATGTTTCTTAATATTATATATAGGATTAGATCTTCATAGCATATTAAGAATTGGAACAATACAAGAATTGTATATGTGAATCGTTCTAGGTTGTTGGAGTTGATTGTAATTAAGAGAGAGAACTGTTAAGGGAAAGAGATCTAGAAAGAGATTTGTAAATTTGAGTGTGGAAGAAAAGAAGTTTCTTTAATTTTATTCCTTTTGCAAAGAGTTTAATATAAGTTTTTAAGGTGGTTTCTTGTATCTCTTGTTCTTTGCTATTTCTGATTCTAGTTACTTATCATTCTAATTTATTTTTGCATTTAATTGCTTTCATATAGTAATCAACTTTGTTGGTTAATCCCCAACAAGTGGTATCAGAGCTCAGGTTCACTAACAGGTGGTTCAAATCTTTTTAGTGTGTGCTGATTACAGGGTACTCATAGGGGTTTCTGTAGGGATTTTTTTTTGTGTGGGAGAAGCAATGGTAGAAGAAAGTAAACTGAGAATAGAGAAGTTCAATGGCAAAAATTACCAATTATGGAGAATGCAGATAGAAGATTATTTGTATCAAAAAGATCTATACTTACCGTTAGGTGGAGTTTCAAGCAAGCCCACAGACATGGAAGATGAAGAATGGGAAGTTCTTGATAGAAAGGCTCTTGGATCTATAAGATTGAGTCTAGCATCTACTATGGCATCTAATTTATCATAGGCAAAGTTCAACGGTAGTGTTAATGACTACTTTAACAAATTTATATGAAAAACTCTCAGCTTCAAATAAGGTATATCTTATGAAGCAGTTATTTAATTTGCAAATGCAGGAAGGTGGATCTGTATCTAATCATCTTAATGATTTCCATGGAATTGCAAATCAATTAAATTCAGTTAAAATAGTGTTTGATGATAAAATTAAGGCTCTTTTTATATTATGTTCTTTGCTTGAAAGCTGGCATAGCTTGGTAATGGCAGTTAGTAATACTGCATCTGCTTCAAATATTTTAAAAGTAGATGATGTTGTTAGTGTAATTTTGAATGAAAAAATTCACAGGAAAAGCATAGAGGAAACATCAGAGAACGCTTTAAGTTTTGAGAGCAAGGGAAGGCAAAAAGAGAAGGGCAAGCATAGGAGATCAATGTCTAAGTCAAAGATGAGAGGAAGATCCAAATCCAGAAATGGCACGATGATAGCTTGCTAGAATTATGGAAAAATAGGGCACATAAGCAAAGATTGTTGGTCAAAACCTAAAGAAGACAATTAGCATGAAGGTAAAAAAGAAGCAAAAATTGTAGGTATTTCACAAAATGCTCTTATATTCTCTTTGCATAATAATATAGATTCTTGGGTGTTAGATTCTGGTGCCTCTTTTCATGCAACCCCTAATAGAGAATATTTTAATGACTATGTCCATGGAGATTTTGGAATAGTTTATTCAGGGGATGATGAGCCTTGTAAAATTGCTGGCAAAGGAAATGTGCAGCTGAAAATGCAGAATGGCAACACATGAGTGTTGAGAGACACCATGCATGTTCCTAGTCTAAAGAGGAATTTGATTTCTACATGAAAGTTAGGGGATGAGGGTTGTATAGTAACTCTCACAGCTGAATCTTGAAAGGTTACCAAGGGTGCACTTCTATTGGCCAGAGGTAAGAGAGTAAGTACTCTCTATTTATGTAATTGTATTACTGATAATTCTCCTTCTATATTATCTACTTCAGATGTAGATGTAAAGTTGTGGCAGCACAGGCTCGGCCACATGAGTGAGAAGGAAATGTCCATTCTTAAGTCAAAAGGTAAGCTTTCAGATTTGAAAAGCATAGATTTGGATTTTTGTGAGCACTTTATTTTTGGGAAACAAAAGAGAGTGAGTTTTTTCAAGACTGGGTCAACAAAGAAGAAGTACAAGTTGCAGCTTGTTCATACAGACATGTGGGGACCAGCTCAGGTTGCTTCTATTAGAGGATCATAGTACTTTATCTCTTTCATTGATGATGCTACAAGAAAGGTATGGGTCTATTGCATAAGCAAAAAATATAATGTTTTTGACACTTTTAAGATTTGAAAAGCTTTGGTTGAGAATGAAACAGGCAAGAGATTGAAGTGGCTAAGATCTGATAATGGTAGTGAGTTTTGCAGCCACAAGTTCAACTGGTATTGTTATATGCATGGAATTCATAGGCAAATGATGGTTCCAAAGACACCTCAACAAAATGGAGTTGCTGAAAGGATGAATAGAACAATATTGGAGCATGCACGGTGTATGAGATTGCATGCTAGTTTGTCCTTAGAGTTTTGGGCAGAAGCTGTGGATACCGCAGTATACCTGATTAATAGAGGACCCTCTACAGCTTTAGATGGTGGAATTCAAGAAGAGGCATGGATAGGTAAAAAGGTAGATCTCTCATTTCTCAAATTTTGGTTGTGAAGCTTTTGTGCACATTGATAAGGAAAATAGAAAGAAGCTAGATGCTAAGTCTATGAGGTGCACATTTATTGGTTATGGCTCTGGAGATTTCGGATTCAGGTTTTGGAATCTAGGAACTAATAAAATAATTAGGAGCCATGATATTGTTTTCAATGAGAAAGTGATGTATAGTGATCAGCTCAAGAAGCTGAATCAATCTGGGCAGAGCAATGGAGAATTGGACAAGGTGATGGTCTAAAATGAGCTTGCAAGCAAAAATAATCACAAATAGAAAAACACAGAGACTGACATCGATTAGGTAGGAACTGACGTCGGCAATATAAGAACTGATGTCGATCAGACAATGATCGATGTCGGCCAGGCATGAACCGAGGTTGGTCATGTGGAACTGACGTTGGCTAATAACAGGCCTGGAGGTGACCGAGGTTGGTCACTATCAAAGAATTTGGGCAGATAGCGTGTTGTGAATGAGTCTCAGATGCCCATCAGGAGGTTAAAAAGGGTAAGTAAACCTCCAATTCGATATTCCCTTTCATTATTCTATTTATTGCTTATTGATGGTGGAGAAACAGAGAGTTTTGATGAAGGAATATAAGTGGAATCCAAGAATCAGTGGGAGCTAGGCATGAATGAGGAGATTGATTCTTTGAAAGAGAACCAAACATGGGATTTGGTTGAGTTGTCAGCTGGTAAGAAGACACTGAAAAATAGATGGATCTATAGATTGAAGGAAGGTGAGAATGGACAGATCAGATATAAGGCCAGGTTGGTAGTGAAAGGATTTACACAGAAACTAGGTGTTGACTTTGGTGAGATTTTTTCTCCTATTGTTAAAATGACTTCTATATAGATTGTATTGTCTTTAGTTGCTATTGAGGATTTTCATCTTGAGCAGCTTGATGTTAAGACAATGTTTCTTCATGGAGATTTGGATGAAGAAATATATATGGATCAGCCAGAAGGATTTGAGGTCAAAGGTAGGGAGAAGTTAGTGTGCAGATTGAAGAAAAGCTTGTATGGTCTCAAGCAAGCTCCTAGACACTGGTATCTGAGATTTGATAGGTTTATGACTGAGCATGGCTACAGTAGATGTCAATTTGACCATTGTGTGTATTTTAACAGATTGGATAATGGTAGATATATTATTATGTTGTTTTATGTAGATAATATGCTAGTTGTAGGATCACACATGTAGGATATCTCTAAGCTTAAGGTGAAACTAGCTCACACATTTGCCATGAAGGATTTAGGAGCAGCAAAGAAAATATTTGGCATGAGTATCAAGAGAGATAGGAAAAATCACAGGTTGATTTTGTCTCAAGAGGATTATGTGAACAAGGTGTTGAAACAATTTAATATGTAGGATGCAAAATCGGTAAGCACACCTTTGGTTGGACATTTTAAATTGACTAAAGAATAGTGTCCTAATTCACATGATGAGGTAGAGTACATGAGTAGAGTTCCATATTCTTCCGCAGTAGGGAGTTTAATGTATGCAATGGTATGCACTAGACTGGATATTACCCAAGCAATAGGAGTTGTTAGTAAGTATATGGCCAATCCATGGAAGGAACACTAGAAAGCAGTTCAGTGGATCCTTAGATATCTGAGAGAGACCAACAGTACACATTTGTGCTATGGTGGGTCAAACACTTCTCTACATGGTTATGTAGATTCAGATATGACAGGTGATTTGGATGGCAGAAGAAGCACCACAGGATATGTTTTCACTGTTGGTGGAACGACGGTTAGCTGGATATCAAAGTTGTATAAGGTTGTTGCCTTGTCAACTATAGAAGCAAAATATATTGCAGTCATAGAGGATAGTAAAGAGATGATATGGATGACATGGTTCATGGAAGAGTTAGGAAAGGAGCAAGAGAGTTGCAGATTATACAGTGATAGTTAGAGTGCAATTCATTTGGCTAATAATTTAGCCTTTCACTCAAGAACTAAACACATATAGCTTAGGTGCCACTTCATTAGACAGGTATTAGAGGATGGTGAGTTGAAGCTGAAGAAGATCCATACAAATAAGAACCCTACTGATATGTTAACCAAGCCGGTAACAAAAGAGAAGTGGAATCTTCATTCAACTTTTGTTGGTCTTCATGATTGAGTTTGAAGATGGAGAAGCTAGAAGATGTTGCTATACAGGTATTGGTGCAGTTGTTTATCTCCAAGTGGGAGATTGTTAAGGTGTGGAGCTAAAACCTTCACCAAATGAGCAAGTTTGCAAGTTACAGGATTTACACAGTCACCGGCGTCGGTCCAGAGTGACCGATGTTAGTCAGGAGTCGACTAAGAGATGTCAACGTCGGTCATGTATTGGCCGACCTTAGTCACAGGGAAATAGGCAGGGACTGACGTCGGTCACCTGTGCATCCAGAATGTTATTTTCGTGGACAAAACAAAATGTTTGCATGATAGGATTAAGTGTTAGTCTTAAGTTTGCATCTCTATCTTTAATAAGACTGATTTGAGCCCTTGATTAGGAGGTGCATCTAATGGTTGTAAATGCATGCTCATGTTTCCTAATATTATATATAGGATTAGATCTTCATAACTTATTAAGAATCAGAATAGTACAAGAATTGTATATGTGAATCATTCCAAGTTGTTGGCGTTGATTGTAATTGAGAGAGAGAACTCTTGAGGGAAAGAGATCTAGAAAGAGATCTGTACATCTGAGAGAGGTGTGGAAGAAAAGAAGTTTCTTCAATTGTATTCCTTTTGTAAAGAGTTTCATACAAGTTTTTAGGGTGGTTTGTTGTATCTCTTGTTCTTTGCTATTTCTGATTCTAGTTACTTATCATTCTGATTTAACTCCGCATTTAGTTGCTTTCATATAGTAATCAACTTTGTTGGTTGATCCCTAGCATGTACCAAAACATTATTTTTTCTGAATTATGTAATAATGCTTTGATGTACCTGTGTAAAAAGTTAGCTTTTCCCATAAATTATATAAACAAATCCATATTTAATAAGATATACAGATGTTTTATAGTTTTACCCAAGTTATGGTAAATTCCTTGAATTTTTTCTAGGTCATTTATTTTTCAACTCAGTGCAATTTGCATTTTCAATTTTTCAAATCATGCAATTTACAAATTTATTTTTCAATTCCATGTAATTTACAATTTTTTTCAGTTTCATTTAATTTTTAAAATAAAATTTACATTCCATAAAAATATTAAATTTGTTTTGTATTTCCTTACAATTTACAAATTCATTTTGCATTTCCCCTTCTCATGAAACTTTAATTTTTTTTCTCCGAACCATGCAAATTGAAGTTGCACTTCACCGTATCATGAAAATCAAAATTACACTTCCTCAAGTCACATAAATACAAACCTTCACATTGCAATTTCCTTTTTCATTATATACAAATTATTGTTATAAATATAACACTCCTTTGTCATCTTGCATGTTAAATCTCTAAGTATTGTTTGCAAATAGCAACTAAAGTGGAGTTATAAAGAAAATTAAATTTTTTATTTTGTATTAGCTACCTGCCAAGAGAAGTGCACCCCATGGAGAAGAAAATGAATAAATAAAAATAAAAAAAGCATATTTCAATTTGTTTATACCAGTCAAGAATATCAAGGAGGTTGTACCCCTCACAAAGGTAAAATTAAAGATTAGGAAAAGAAATTTTTTAATTATTTTAAGATACATTAATGTGTACAATAAAACTACATCTAGGAGAGGTATGTGAAATAAAAGGAATTATTTTAAATTTAATTATTCCACATATGAAACCATATGACACTCAACAAAGGGGGAATAATGTGAGATGAAATAAAAATTGATCATTTATATTTTCACATGGCATAAATATGTTATATGCCCCTTATGACACTCCAAGAAGTTTGTAATTTTAAAAAAATACAAATAAATATTTGATTTTTCTTGTTTGCATCTATTAATAAGTCATACTCCCTATTACTATGGCCAAAAAGGAGAGGTGTAAGATAAATAATTAGAAAAATATGATTTTTGATCAATTAAAACTATATTATAAGAGTTGTATGGTGATTTGGAAAATGGTGATAAGTGGAATAACAAAAGAAACAATTTTAATTTGTTTTTTTTTGTGCAAAGAAGACCAAGTAATCCATACAATTTCATGTAAGCTTTGAAGGTTTTATTTTTACAAAATTAAATTACTTACTTTTGGTGTTTTGCCCTCAGTTGGAAAGAAAGGTTGAGATTTTAAAATTGAAAAATAAAAATTTGTAAAATTTCTTTTTATCTTGTTTACACTTACCAAGATGGTCCATCCTATATATGTGAAAGAATTGATCAAAGGGTAAGTCAAAATTGAGAACAATATTTGAGCATGAAATTGGAATTTGTTCGGTGGCATTTAATAAAACAATAGAGTAATTTTCATGGATAAACTTGTGAGTATTGCCTCCTAGTACATTTAAATAACTTATTTCATTCTTAGGTTATTTAACTTTGTCAATTTTTACAAAAAAGGAGTTATTATGCAAACATCTCCCAATTGTTATTTTTATTGTAAAAGTTAATGCCTTTATCATCTACTCCAGAAAAGGTAATTCCATGTGAATACAAAGAAACCATGAAATATTATTTTCATTGTATGACACCTCTCTCACCATTAGAGTCCAATGTAGAAAATATCATATATACTAATCTAAGTCACACTAATTTAAATGAATTTTGGGAAAGGATGAATGTAATGCAATCTAACTTTAGTTAAAGCATTTTTGATAGTGGATTAGAGCAAATATCAATGTTCCCAATTTTAGTATAGTATTTTGAGTAAGTATTGGTCATGGAAAATAACTAGAACTCAGAGACAAGGGAAGTGAGAGAATCATAGGGTGAATTGGCAGTGAGTTTCATTCCTAAACACAAATAATATTTTTCACCTTTCAAATCATGAATTATTTGTACATGTGACTTTTGAGTACTCTCAAATATTTGGATATGACAATAGTATTGTTTGTTCTAATCATGTCAACAATTAATGGTTGATTAAGCCAAAATATTCGTCCACATAACTCCTAGAAAAAGTTATGAGGTATGATTTCAATAATTAATAAAATGACATGATAACACTATTGCATAGAATAGTGGGAAGCCAAACATCAAAGAATTTTTAGACATGGATGAACATGTTCATTTGGATCATTCTCAGGAAAAAACAACATATCAATTTGGGATAGTTAATCAATGATACAATTCACAAATAGATAATGAATGTGAAAGTCATATCAAAGTTTTATATGAATTTTTATCTCATTTTGTTGTGGCAACCTGAAGATATTTTGATGGATTGCATAGAGTAGTTGATTTTCGTTAGACAATGGTAAATGATTTCTATCCCATTTAGAATTTAATGAATTCACCAATCATTCCAAAATGGTGAATGATTATTTTGTTCACTTTATCATTTGGTTGTTTGAAAATGATCTTTTCAATATGTGGATATTAGTAGTGTCCATGACAAAGATATCTAGATGTTGAACTTAGATTATATAGTTCCTAAGTTTTAGTTATTTGAGAATCAATAGTTATGACATTCCTTATTATATTCTTTTGTAATATATCAATGATAAGAGAGTGTTGGTGTAAATGATGAGACAACTTGTTGAAACACACAAGTTTTTAATAGGTTGACATAAGACAACAGTCAAATTTCCAATCTCAATTGGCAAGTATAATTATCCATCATATATAAAATAAAATACAATTGAACAATATATGTCTCATAATAATCTCAGGACTTTTGAGAGTAGTTTTTAATTTTAAATTAGGGGCTTGATTAAGCATAATATTGGACATTCATATCAACATCTTTCACATTTTAAATATTATTAGATGGATTGTGATGATGAGAAAGTAATAAAGATCAGAAACTATTATGGTTTACTATGAAGCTAATAGTCAAATTTGGTATAATGAATGTGCCAAAATAGCTAGTGGATGATGAGGTCACATTAGACCCTATCTTTGAAAAATAAAACATCACAGTGAAGCCACTACCTATAGCTTATTAGGATATGAGGAAATATAATTCTCTCATAATTAAAACAAGATAAGTACTTGATAGAACTCTCAAGTGGTTGAGAAGCAAAGGAGTGGATTTTGGAAACATTAATTCCTAAACCTCCTTAGGAGGATGAATTTGGTAGCATATACAAACAACATGATGGATTAGAAAAAACAATTACAACAGCCTCATGTGGAGAAACCCTAATGATAGAATAAATGGAAGGAACAAAAACTATTCAATAAGATGTTCAACTATGGAAGATTTTGAAGCTCAAAATAAAGAGGTTAGGTGAAAATATCTTTTCTTCTCCTAGTATTTAAATTCCTTAATAGATTCTTGTTTATAGTTTTTGGTATTATAAATATCATATAGATAATATGATCTAGTAATTTATTATTTCAAATGATGTGTTGTTTACTATGTCATCTACATTATAATTACAAGAGATCACTCATGTTTTTTCATCTTCTCTCTTGAATCCTGAATTGCCTATTGTTTCCTCTTTTATAACTCTAATTAATACAATTATCAAACATGAACATGTAAAAACATCATTCCAAGGTGACATAACTGAGAAAACACCTTATTCTACTCTAGCTATGCTTGTCCCACTAGTCTCATCTTGTGTCCCACCTCCTTCTTCAAGCATGATAACTTCAAATTGGTTGTCAAAAATGGTGAAGAAAACAAAGTTGAGGAACTTGAGGAGATAGAATTTCAGATTTGGACAATCAATTTTTCAAAAATATCAAAAAAAGTGAGAACAATTTCATGAATGGTAATAATGAAAAAGGAGAGAAGTATGCATAAGAGGAAATTCATTTAATCCAAAAGGATAAATCAAAAATCAAAATTGAAGACTATCAAGTATCCAAGGTTCATTTAGGAAATTATTCTAAAGAAGGAGTGAATGGAGACATATAATTGGTGATTGGTACCATTTTTTAGAAAATGGATAGAGGAAAAAATAATGAAATATATGTTAAAGGAAAAAGTAGGATGATTGAACTGAATGATATAGAGATTAATTAGACCAATTTAGCCAATAATTGCTTCATCAAGTATATATGCTTAGACATTGAAGACAGTAAGAGAGGTAGGACAAATGCGTAATGTAGTGAAATATTGGATTAAAAATATTACTAATCTAGGAACCTCAACAATTCTCACTATGGAAACAATGGTATTTGAAATTCAGTCACAATTGAAACAACTAAAATCAAAATAAACTTAGAATAAAAATAGAACTCGGAAGAATTTGTTCCAAAGTTTATTGAGTTCTCAAAATTTCTCTCTATTGACCCTATTAAAAAATGAGTCATCAATAAGGAAAAAGTCATCTATCAAATTCAATTCTTCTAGGATAAAAAATTTAGGATTCAATCACTACAAGAGTGCCTTAAGAAATTAAACAATGCAAAGTCACGTGGAAGTGACGTGATGATGGAGATTGATACTAAGGTCCAAATTTTGAAATGTCCTTTTGTCAATGATAAATATCAACATGGTAATCTGATTTAAATTAAATTTGTGATTGAATAATTCAAAGATAAAATTAAAGAAATTTTAAAACCCATATTTGCATTTGGTCATGAGAAACTTCACAAGTTAGCCAAATGATAAGTGAATGTTGATTGTCTTAATATGAAGATAAACAATCTCCAATGCAATCTTTAGGAAATGAGAGAGTAATAATACTTGATAGACATCGCTTAGGGGTATATAGATGAACTTGATGAAGATTTGATAGGAGTATCTCTCCAAATATTTTATGATATTCTAAAAGGGACAGAGTTGTCAATTAAGCAACTAGAAGATTGAAGAATTATTCTTCGAGTTCAGTATTTTCTTCTCATGTGTATTTTACACCTAATTTATATCATCAAATTGTATTTCCCCTTGAAAGTATATGTTGACATTTTGTGAATTATCTTTATAATTTTTCCAACTTTCCTTTTCAAGTTGTGTAAATCGCTAACGTGATTTTTCAAGTAATGTTAAAACTCCAAATGTTTTTCTGAAGAGGTGCTAAATGCTCAAAATTATTTTACACCATTTCAAGTTTTAATTTCTTTTTGGTGTTTTTGCAACTCTATAATAAGAATAAATAGGTGGTTTTACACCATAAACCCCATTTTATCCTATAAATACAATTTAGGCTCTCATAATTAGGTTTAAAAACAAAAAGATTTTGGAAAATATTTGTAAAGGAAGATAGAACATTCTAATTCAATAATATCAATACTTAGAGGTGTTTCTAAACTTTGTAAATGATAGAAATTCCTTGGATTATGTATTTTTATCTTTTTTGAACATAATTAATCTTTATTGTTATTGATATTACTTCTAAACTCTTAATAAGAAGAAATTAGGTTAAATTTTTTATTTAGAATTATGATTTTTATTTCAATTAAATTAAAAAATCTTTTTGGGAATACGAATAATATCTTTTTCATTTATATTAGAAAATACATAGAATTACTTGTCTTTGATATCTCAACCAAGTAGCTTTTTTGGTGTATGTTTCTTATTATTAAGAATACAAATATTTCTTTTATAACCATTAAATGAGAAATATTTCCTCTTCAATATTAGTTTCCCCTCTAATGTATTCATCAAGATTAAGTGTTTAAATAGACAAATTTGTCATCTAAAAAAATTCCTTTCTTTCCTTTCTCTTTATATATTCATTTATAAAAACTCCTTTTCAAACTTTCAAGTTAAAATTAATACCTCCATAATTTACAAAAAAAATTGTAACTAGTTTCTTTTCATTATGTTTTGGTTTTCAATAAAGGTAGCTATACTTTATAATAGGAGAGGGATTTTATTTTTTACATTTTTGATGTAATTTGATGATTTTTCCCCTTGATAAATGTTCACACCAATAATTTTTGGCACCCACCATGGGGCACCCTTTTGTTTCTTTCATGCTGCCGACATTGAATTTTTGGTCCACATGACTTTGCCATCATCTCAAGGACCACTTTACCAGCCTAACCTAGACTTGGAATAATCAACCCAAAGTGATATTATGTCAAATATTAGAAAATATTTTTGGGACTCTGATAGTGTTTTCATAATAAATTGATCATATAAAAATAATAAAAATAATTCAAGAACATAGAATAATCTGTACAAATTGTTACAGTGTTCATAACGATATCAGGATCTCATAATCTTGATCATCAACCTAGTTTGAATTAGGATGATGACTTGGAATAATATTCAGCCTCAAGTCTTCAATAATTTTCTTTGATAGTAGAATGATTAATGCTTAGTTTGATGCCATAGAGAAGAACAAGATATGAAAGAAACATGTCTACCATTGCCTAGAGAAATTTTGAAATAAACTCAAGAAGTCAAGCTAGGAAAATTACTTGTGTACCTCAGAGGAATAAATGCATAATAGAAGGTTCATCTCATGAAAATTTATGGAGCATAAGCCCTAGTTCTTTAACCTAATCTCAACTAGATAACTTAAATTAAAGAAGACATTTCATCAGATTTCAGAACATTTGTTTGGGATAATAGGACTAGTTCAACACATTTCCTTGGAGTCATTGGAATCTTAGAAAGAGAATAAGATTAGATCATTTTAGCACATAGAGTAAAAGAAGTAGCTGCGTGAAGGGTACAACAAGGAAGGCTAACTCATAGATCTCTTTAACTTCAACTTGCACCTCAATGCTAGTAACTTTCTTCCAAACTAGTAGAAAAGAGATTTACTAGAGCTATTAAGTCAAAAGGTGATGTCAACCCATTTTATCAATTACAAAAACATTGAAGTTTCAAATAAAACTCTACACATCAAAGAAAGGGTAAAAAACTAGTCTTCCCTTGACCTCTAAGGAAAACAAACAACCTAAATGAGCAACTTTGACAAGTCAAGCTCTTATCCTATCAAGAACCGATATTCCCATATAAGAATTTTTTCAAACTATGGCATTACCATGGGGAAATGTGATTAGTCTATTTTCTTCATAATAATTACAATATATTCCAAAAGAGTCAAGAAAGAGCTTTCCAAATTTTTATAGAGATGGAAAGCAACATCCAGATGAACACCTTGTAGCCTTCAATGTTGCATGTGGCATTTTGGGCATTGAGCATGAATATGTTACCATCACATTATTTGTTGAAACAATTCATGATGGGATTGTAGATTGATTTTACTACCTCACTCAAGGATTTGATACTAATTGTAATACTATGAAAACTAAATTTGAAAATAGATTTAAGCCATTTGAAGATGCCCATGTATTGGTTGCTCAACATAGACAAATGAAAGAAGATGTTTATGAGCTTATGAGACATTTTGTTGCCAAATTAAATAGGTTGCTAAATAAAATTCAATCCACTACAAAACCAATAGATGAAAATAAGAAATGTTGTTTTTTATTAACTCTTGGATGATGTAATTTATCAATTGAGGAGAGCTAGGCTAGCAGATTTGAAAGCATCCCATGAATTTGATGTTAATTTTGAGGATGAAATGATAATGTATTTAAAACTAAAAAGGAACCTTCAAATAATAAAGCTTAGAGTTTGGGATAGTCATCAATAGAATAAATTTTATAGAAGATGCATAATGATATAACAACCCTGAAAAAGAAAATACCTTAGAAGACCATTACCATCCTATACCATGATATTCCAAGGAGGGACTATGTACCATTTTAAATAGGTTACCCTAGATTAAAATATCATTAAATGAAAATTGCACTTGAAGCCCCACCTAAAAAAACACTAATGAACCTATAAATAAAGTCTTAGAAACCAAAGAGATATTTAGATATGTAGAGGTTGAAGAATAAAATGAATTACAAAATTTTGACCTTTAAAAATGTGAAATTAAAGATTATGGTAGCGACTTTCTAAACACATTTATAGAATATAATTTAGACAAAGATGACTATGAAGAATGTGTTGGGGTTATGAATAGTTAATTCTTCATAGTTTTCACTAGAGCTCAAAACCAAAAAAATTAGTCTAATGACTCACACGAGGAAAATCCAAAGGCTATCCGCCCATGACAAACTACTCCACCAATTCAAACAAAAGGAAACAAACCACTAATAGGTGGTTCATCTAATGCCAATGCTTTTTAACCTATTGAAAATCCTTTTAACTATTTACCTTCTTTAGACATAATTGATCATGTTAAAAAAATAATGTTTACATGTCACAAGTTGAGTACTTGAGAGTGTACCCAGAGCAGTTGGATAGATTAGTTGATTTTATTAAAGTTAAAAATTGTAATTCTATAAAATCCAAATTCAATGGAATCCTAACTAACCCTGTTACTTGTAATCAAGTCAACTCAATGGCTGTAACCACCTCCAAATCCAATAAAGCTGACCCATTATATATTTCCTTATTTGTTAAGGGATACAAAGTTAGTAATTGTATCATCAAAATAGGAGCCTCAAACAATGGCATACCTTCCAAAGTTGTTCATGATCTTGGACTATCATGTACTAAAACCTTTGGGCGTTGCTATTCCACTGAGGCACAACATGTTCTACTCATTACATAGATTAAAAATGCACAATTGGATTTGGAATTGTTTCCCAAAAAATGAATTAAAATCCATATTTTGGTCATAGATATTTTGACATATTATGGCATTCTTTTGGGTAGAAATTTTTACAAAGAATAAGGGGAAAAAAACAATTATATCTATCACATGCTATGATTTTGGTCAAAGGAGTTAAACAACATCTTGAACTTAAACTATAAAATAAATATATAGTATAAAATTTTGATGATGCCAAGGAAAATATTTTATATGAAGATGCAAGAATTGGTAATTACCTTCTAATAATAGAGAAAGATGTAGAGTTACCAAAAATCATGTAATAAAAAAACTGATATTTAATGATGGATTTTGATGGTAGTTGTTCATAAATAAGTATAGGTGTAGGAGTGATCTTGATATATCCATATAAGGAAAGTTTTCCTTTTTCCTATAAGTTGTATTTTTACTATACGAACAACGTAATTGAATATTTATAAATTTTATAGGGACTGTAAGTAACAAAAGAGATGGGAATAAAGAATTTGAAAGTTTTGGGTGATGTTGAACTCATTATAAAATAAGTCAAATTTCAATACCAAATGAAGAATTATCATCTAATATGTTGTAAGAATAAAGTCTAGGATAGCACATAAGTCTTTGATACTTTCTCTATCAATATAATTCATCATCACAACTCTAAAGCTGACACTTTGGAAACATCAACTTATTTGATGATTCCTCATGCATATATTGGTACAAAATAATATACACTTTAACTAATATATGGTTCAAATGTCCCAAACAATGTAAATAATTAGAATGTTTTCAATGATGACCACCATATTATTTCTCTCCTTGAGAAAGCAAATATCATTATAAATTTATATTTAAACGTAGCGATTCTTCATATAAGGAATCTTTCGTTCATACATCAAAAGAGGGAATCACCAGCAAACATGATGATGAAGGTATTATGAAGTTGAATGAAAATAAAATTCCTAAAGGCCTGGGCATTTAAAAATAATTGTTTGATAAACATGATATATATGTATAGAGTAAAATGCAAAAGATAAAGTCTTGATTTTGTTGACTAGGAAAAAGTAAACATTAACTTAGAGGAACATCTTAGGTTTGTCAATATTGGAAAATGTTTCTCACTTGAATAAAACCAATTTTTTTTAGGTTTCTCCATAAATATATTGATATACCCACTTATTCATATGTGAACCTAAAATATTTCCACCACAGATAAATGTAACATATGATTCCTCTAAAGCATAATGCAAAACCTCTATGATAAAAACTATGGAAATTTTATCTTGAAACCACATGAATGATTTGTATCTAAGTGTAAAAGATGCTTCATGCTCGTATTATATTTTGTATCACCATTCAACTTGGGTATCTAACATATTACTAGTCCATAAGGAGAATGACAAGATTAGTATCTATGTCAATTTTAGGAACCTCAATTAAGCATCCCTCAAATACAAATACCTAATGCCAGTCATGGATCAAGTTCTCTAGAAAGTAACTAGTGTTGAGATGATTTCAATGCTTGATGTTTTTTTAGGATACAACCAAATTGCAGTTGTTAGGGAAGACCAACACAAAATAACTTTCACAAAACCTTGGGGTATTTTTTCATATAGATGGATGCCATTTGGATTGATCAATGTAGGAGATACTTTTTAAATGGAAATGGACCTATAGTTTAAATAAGTCAATGATGAGATCATTGTAGTGTATCTTGATGAATTGATGGTGTTATAAATAAAGTGAGAAAATCACTATGCACACTTGGAGAGAGATTTTGAAAAGCATTGTTTACATGGAATTTCTCTTAACCTAAAGAAATATATCTTTTCAATGATTGCAAGAAAAATCCTTAGTCAAATTATTTGAAAATAATGAATAAGGATTTATCTATAAAGGGTTAAGGCTATTCAAAAACTTCTTGAACCTACAAGTAAACCAAGAGTGCATTACTTCTTTGGGAATTTAAACTTTTTGAGGAGATTTGTTCTCGATTTTTCTGAGCTCACAAGACATATTACAGACATGATGAAAGTAAAACCTTATTTTTAGTGGAACAATTAAGGTAAAGAAGAATTTGAAAAGATAAAGAATGTTATTGTTGACACACTAACATTAGTTTTCCCTCCTTTTAAGAAATAATTAATTATTTATTCCTATGCTTTGGATCATACATTCTCAGTAATATGGATTCTAAAAAATAATGAAGGTATAAATTCTCCAATTTCCTTTAAGAGTTATAATCTCAAGGATTACGATTTGAAATATTATCCTAAAGAAAAACATGCCTATGTAGTAGTGAAAGCAGTCAAATAGTTTAGGGATTACATATTGCATTCACATTCTATGGTAATGGTTCCAAGTACAATAGTCAAATCCATTTTGACCCAATAAGACCTTGATTCTAAACAAAGGAATTTGATAACAAAAGTTCAAGAGTATGATCTAGAAATAAAACATACAAAACTAGTTTGAGGAAAAGGACTATATCAATTCATATGAGAAAAGGGAAATATATGATTAGGGTCTTCGATAATTTCAAATGAACAAGAAACTTCCTCTTGTATTGTTTGTTGATTATACTATTTTTTTTTTCAAATCGCTTTCTATATAACATATGAATAATGTCCTTCACACTTGAATTCTAAACAATGCATAGAATTCAAGATACATGATAATAAATATTCCAGTGGGATGATACTCTTTTTAAAACTAATATTGATTGTTGCTTCTAAGATGTGTTGATAAAGAATAAAAGGAAAAATTTATTGCAAGGTTTTCATGATCAAGCCTATGGAGGGAACATTTCTACTAGGGTAGCAACATATAAAATTATTAGAGTCAATTACTATTGGCCAAATATTTTCAACAATTCATATGAATGGGTGAGAAAGTGAGATGCATGTCAGCAATTTCTAGGTAAAACCTAGATTGGTAGCACTTCCTCTTCAACTGGTGATAGTTGAAGAGTATTTTTAGCAATGTGTACTAGATTTAGTTGGAACATTGAATCCTAATTCAAGTGTAGGATACACTCATGTTCCCATAAAAAGAGAATATTTTACTAAGTGGGTAGAGGTGATTCCTATTAACCATGCAAATTTAGAAGTCATTCATAATTTCATCAAGTAAGATATTTTGGTGTGATATACAATCCCACATAATATTGTCACAGATAATGCCTTTAGTTTATATTTTTCATAGATGATTGCATTTATTATGGGTATGGAATTTCATTGTCTCATTCATAAAACTATGATCTGAAAGGTAATCATTAGGCTGAGTCAAGTAAAAATATTTTTTTCATAATTATGCACAAAGTAGTTGATGAGAATCAAAAAAATTGGCATACAAAGATATATGATGCTTTTTGGGTAGATCATATAACACCTAAATACGCTACTGGGATGTCTCCATTATATTATTTATATAGAATATATGATTATATTCTCATAGCTCTTCAGTTACCTACCCTACAATTGTCCAGATCTATTGAGAATCTATATTTCAAAAACCAACTAGATAAAATAATTTTATACCTACAGAAAATGCAAGAAAAAAGGACACAAGTGGTTTATAGAATTATATTAAATCATGTTGGAAGTGTAATGAATGATAGGGGGTTTATTCAATCCTCAAAATGTTTCATTAAATTCCACTTAATCATACACTAACCATTCTAGCAAGCATGTACATGTTAGCAAGCATAAGTATCAAAAAATAAGAGCATGAAACTCATATAAAAAGAATATATGCAAGAAGACCTTAAGGGGAATAAAAACCACGGATGAATAAAATGGAATAAAATAATATAATAAAAATATTAATATTTAGTGAAGCAACCACTTCACATGGAATACCAAGACCAACTTAGTTAGACTTTAGCAAGCACCCACTTACAAGGAGGCACAAACATGCTAGATGAATCAGCACCAACTCAGCCACCTTATACACATGAACACCTTAAATTTTATTTTTTTCTAAAAAAACATATGATTATCTCCTCCTTCATCTCTTCTCTCAATTTTATCCCTTTCAAATTGGCCTTCAACCTTCTTTAGTCAATTATACCTCTTCATAGTTTGATTAGGTCTTCTAACCTTGATCTTTATATGCAAAACCTTTATTAAATATTAATGACACTTATATGATGGTCCACATGAAATCATTATGCTCATGAATGTTCTATATCATTCACTTATTCTCTCCACTCTCTAAGCACACAAAATAGGCCTAATCTACCTTACCTTTATACAAGTCAATTGATGATATCCTTCTTAGTCAGACACATATTCAAATAAATTTAGTTACTCATGAATAGGACTTATCCTATTAAAATAACATGTCTTAATCATTAATAAATGAATATATTGGGTCATCCATAGCTCAATTATCCCTTACTCCTCTTGTAGGCTTTAAGGAGACCTAAAAGGTCTTCTTAGCAACATGTTACCCTTTGATATTTATTGAAACATATCCAAACACCTCACCCAAAAGGAAAAAAATCATATTCCTCTCTAATATACCTTATAAAACTTCACATTAGGTCCATATCACCTTTTATATCCAATCACCACTTGAAACCTTTCTCAAAATGATGTTCATAAAAGGCCTTTGCATATACAAGAACTCTGTCTTGACCAATTGAGGCATAAAGTTAACTTTGACAAACAAAAATGGAAATAAATAATATATTAAAAAACCTCATGACCTCAAGGTCATCATAACCTTCATCTAATATTTCAAATTAGGGTATATGGGCTCAAATTCTTCTTTGCAAGATGCTTACTCAAAACTGCGAGTGAACTTTAAAAGAAAGTCAAAGAAACATGAACTTATGACAACTAATTTTATGAATTAAAGGGACTTAAATTTATGAAAAAAATATTATATTATCATTAGATAAACTTGCAAAAAATATATCATAATATCTAAAGGAAATTATTGGCCTTGTAGACCAATCTATTTATCTTCTCTCTCATAGACTCTACTTAGCTAGATAAACCATTTTGGATTCAATGTTCCAAGATATTACACTGACTTTAAAGATTCTAAAAATCATGGATAGATTATTCAAGTCCTAAAAAACATTTTCAACTACTTAAATCCATCATTCTTACATGAAGACACATCAAGAATCATCTTCTTAGTTCTAACTAATTTTCTTACTGTCTACTACTAGGTTTGTTAGCGATTGTCCAACTTGGATCACCATATTTGCATACCTAATATTTAGAACCTAGATATAAACCTTCATGGATAACAAACACAAGTCTCAAACTTTGATCTTCATGTACTTATAAACTTTGACTTGGTCAACTTTGTCTACTATAACAAATATCTTAAAGCTAAGCACTTTCTTCTAGGGTATACTCATTCACCTAAGAAACTAATAACACCTATAAATGCCTAAAAGAGTTGAATTCAACCTAAAATCACTCTTCTATCCATATCAAATAGTTCTAAGCTATTTAAACAAGATCGTTAACATCAGGTCATTATTAGGGTTCTGTGAGGGTTTAGACCATCTTTTAGTCTTAACAATTATTCATAAAACATAGCTCCTCTTTATAGAAATTAATTCTTGAAACTTTTAGCTAGAACCCTTCCTAATCTACCATGAAAAAATTAATTTATCATACATAAGTTTCACATGCTAATGAAAACTTTAAAAACCTTCTCAGGTAGACAACTCTTCATTCAGTGTACTTGATAGACCTTAAAACACTTTTCCCAAGCCTTTTTTTGGAAACCATTACCTAAAAATTCATACACATACATATAAAAACTTGACTCACCTCTGTCAATTCTCACCTACTCACCCATGTCACAGAGACTGATCCTGATACTGCAAATGGACACCATCTACCTTCTTGTTTTCTAGGCCTTGACTTGTAAGTCTCATTAGGCCTTGAATATGACCTTCTAGCCACCATGTAGGATTCAAATTTAAAATCTCATTTGTTCTAATTCCTATTGTGTATGATCAAGCAACCTCATACACTCACTCTTCTTTGGATCTTTAATAAAGCATCTACAGAGCTTTTTATAGATCTTTGAAGCCTAAATAAGGATATTCATAACATCTTTAGAGCTGCCTATATAGATCTTTAGAGCTAACATTATGATAATTTTTAATGCCCTCAATAACTCATGTAAAACCTCAAATGACATCTCTCATGATCAAACACTGTCAAGTACTCTTTGAAGCATTCTCATCTTTGTAGCTCATTTAGAGCATCTTCAAAGCTATTTGCACAAATCCTCAAAACATATTGTCTATTCTTTAGAGCTCACCCATTTCATCATGATACCTTCACATAACATCTTAAAAAGTCTAGATAAAGTATTACAAGATTATTGACATTTACCATACTAACCTGTACTCACTCATGCTGATTCTCAATGATATCACTCATTAGACTTAAAATAGTACTCTCACATCATTTATCTTCATACAACAACAAAATACAATAAAAACAGTCACTATTCTAGCATAAGAACTCATCATACACATACCAAAACTCATCGTACACATACCTCAAATCTTACTTGACCATTCACCTTCAAAAGAACCTTTGACATCAGTGACATTATATTGATATCAATGACATTAGATTGACATCAATGACAACACTTAATCCAATAACTCAAAAATCAATGACAATGTTAAAAAAAATACTCCTTAATCAAAGATAATTTTAAATAATCTCCCCCTTGTCATTGATGGCAAACACACTCAAAAAATTGTGTCAACCAATCTTGATGGAAATAATCTCTTAGAATTAGTTATTACCTTTTTAGATCTTTCTCCCTTTATGATCTCTTCTGATCTTTCTCTCCTTTTGACATTAATGACAAAGGTCTTCCAAAATTATCATCTATTTCAAAAGGACTCATATTACAAGAGCAATTCAATACAAATCATGCTCAATCAACAACCTTAAAATCCCCCCTCAAACCAAGAATCAACCATGATTCTATTAGTAATAAACATCAAGGATAACCTGTAACTACTAAAATCATACTCTCTCACTTTGATCTGATACTATCTCTCCAAGATACTATTTTGCTCCCATTCTTCAGAAACTTATGGCAACCACCTATAACAACCATTCTCAAGAACTTATCTCAATCAAGTCACTTTCTCAGCTAATACATCAAAATATCAACAAACAAATTCCATGAAGTATCTTAGATGTAATCTCTCCTTAACTCCATGCATATAAAAAAGAAATAACTTTCTTTGACAAATAACTTAGAGATACCAAACTCCCCCTTAGACCACACATATCTTATTTCAAAGAAATATAAAATCATATCACTTACCTTCATTAATATGAAATAATAAAATCAAACACTTGACTTCATATAAGTCTATCCCATTCTTCACACCAACTCCAAAATTAGGGACTCCCCCTTTGTCTTCATAGACTAGGCTCAATTATTAACACAAATAGATACCAAAGTCTTACCTACCATATGCCAATTGTCTACACATTGAACTCAAATACATGATAATAGCCTTAGATCTCTCATCATGTTTCCTTTTATAATTCAAACCATAGATATATTAATATAGGAATGGATAATATCCATATACAACTCCTTGCTTGCAACACATACAACCTGGAATTTTCTTAGAAAGAAACCTTCTCTGACTATAATCTCATGCTTCTAATGATAGAATAATGTTTCCATGAAGCTTAATGAAGCTGCCCCTTTTCATAAGGCACTAAAATAACATGACCTCATGAGATTCCTAGATCTCCATCTTTTCATAAGACTGAATATTCTTTAACATCCTTCTAGAATTGATTAGTACTATAGGCATGATCTCATCATCAACTATTTGATCATTAATGTGAGCTAACAACAAACATTCCTTAATTGATTTAGCATATGAGACATGCTCTATCTCAACAATAAATATATTTGATCTTGTAGACTAATCATGACTTTTATTTACTATCTTTGGTTTCCATACATTTATTTACCTTCTTTCTTGCACTTTAGGAGCTCCAAACTTCCTATTTTAACCTGATGAACTTCTAACTCTATTATGACATAATATTTCAATGTGTCCTATATTATGATAGAAGTAACATATAACTGTATACATATCATTTTATTGATGTGAATTGTGACTTTATTTATAGTTCCATGAGTATTCATTTTTAGAGGGTCTTCTACATTTTCTTGCTCTATAACCGAACTGATTGCATGTAAAATAATAACCATTAAAATAAATAGCATATCTTATAGCATTAGGCTATTCGATATGTCTTTTCATGTTGACCTTATTATTTTTGATAGTCTTCATCTTGACTTGAGGTGCCTCCTTTTGGTATTCTTTGGAACCAAGACATGTCTTGTCACTTACAAACTTTTGACTACTCAAGATATAATTTATAGCCTAAGTTCTCTTTTTAAAATGATAATGATGTTCACCTTTCTAGATGCTTAATCCAATTCAAATTTTATTGATTATAATTTAGTTTCATACCTAATGCATTCTTCCTTTTTATTCTTTAGGATTGTTTTCATAAACTCCATCTATGTTTCTACTTATTGGATGATCTCTTCATACTCCTTGAAAGTGTTTCTCAGTCTTTCTTCAAATAATCCAATCTAATCTTCATAATCCTTGACTAATGACCTTAGTTTTGATTCTTCATCTTCATGAGATTTAATTATTCTAAGGTACTCATGAGCTCAGTTTCAAGATCCACTTCAGCTTCTCCTTCTTCACTATCATAGTATAATTCATCTAATTATATATAAACCATAAGACCTTTCCCATTTTAAGAACCCTCATTGTATGATTTTATGCCTATGAAAAAAGTATCATTATTACCCTATTCATATTATTACTTTCATCATCACTGTTAGATGTATCTGAATCACTTACATAAGATGAGATGTCTTTCTTGGTATAGAAACTTTTCTTATTTTTAATGATCCTTTCCTTCCTTTATTTTTCTTGAAAAATCCCTTAGACTTCTTAGACTTGTATACATTTCTATCATCTCCATGGTGTTCATCATGTTCTTCATTATGCTTAGAATTGTCTTTTTTATGACACTTTGTTTCAAAGTAACCAATCATTCCATAGCTAAAATATTTGAAGGGTAACTTACCATTGTACTTATTTGAGCCAAATCTCAACTTCTTAGAAAACATAGATATGAGTTCATCATCATAAATATTAGAACATACCTCATCATTGACATTCTTGACCTTTGACTTCTTTTTAACTTTGAAAGTTGCTTCCTTCTTGGAAGTTCTTCATTATTTCCCATCTCAAAGGTAGTCAAGATGCCATGGATTATATCCATCTCTATCTTGTTTAAATCTTACATCTATTTTATTAAAAACACCTTATATTCAAACTTAGGAGTTAGTGATCTCAATACATTTTAAAAAATAGTAGACTCTTTAACTTCTTCTCCAAATACTCTAATGATATTGACAACTTCATCAACTCTCAATAGGTAAAATGCAATGGTTTCATCTTCATTCCTCTTCAGGGTTTCAAAATTTCTTCTGTGAGTTTGCAACATGACCAACTTAACCTTAGTGTCTCCTTCATGAATGGTCTTCAATTTGTCCCATATATCTTTGGTTGATACAAAATACATTATGTTTACAATCTTTACCTCTGATAGGCCACACTAAATATCATTCATTGCCTTGGAGTTATTTCCACTAGCCTTCTTGCCTGCTACATTTGTTGGTGGAATTATAAGTGCAATATAAAAACCCATAATTGAATACCAAAATCATATCCTTATAAAATCATATATATCTTCATTGTGACATTCTAAAAGGCATAGTTAGATCCATTTAATAATAAATCCTTATAGATAAACCACTTTAAGCTTGTTGACTAGTCATTCTTGCTTCGTAGGATCTCCTTTAGGATTTTATACCTTATTTGAAGGACCTTGGTCTAATATCAATTGTTTGAAGAACAATGACTAAGAGGTGGGGTGACTTAGTCCTCACAATTTTTCATTCAATTCCAGTTAATCATACATGAATCATTCTAAGAAGCATCTACATCTTTGAAAGCATAAGTATTAAATCATAAGAGCATGAAACACATGAACATATAGTATACATGGTAAACCCTCAAGGGGAATAAAAACAAATGATGAATCATATGGACTATAGTCTATTAATACAAACATCAATCCTTAATGAAGCACCCACTTCACATGGAGCACCAACCCCAATTAGCTCAACACCAACTTAGCTAGATTTTAGTAAGTGCCCACTTGCAAGTAGGAACCAACCCCCTAAATGACTCACCAAAAAATCAAACACCTTATACACTTGATCAACTTTAGAATAATTTGTTTCTCAGATAACATATGACTATCTCCTCCATATCTTCACTCACTTCTATTCATCTCAAATTGGCCTTTAGCCTTCTTCGCTCAACTAATTCTCTTCATAGCTTGATTAGGTCTTCTGACCTTGATCCTCATATTAAAAATAATCTATTAGATATATTATGACACTTCTATGATGGTATACTTGACCTCATTCTACTCACCAATGATTTATATCATTCACTTGTTCTCTCTACTCTTTAAGCACATAAAATAGGCTTAATCTACCTTGCTTTTAAACAAGTCACTTGATCATATTGTTCTTAGTCAGCCACATATTCAAATCAATTAGGTCAACCATGAATACATATTATAATATTAAAAAAAATTCCTTAATCATGAATAAATCAATACATTAGATTAACTCAATTATCCCTTACTCCTCTTTGAGGTTTTAAGGAGACCTAATAGGTCTCTTTAACAACATGTTACCCTTTGATATTTATTAAAGCATATATAAAAAATTCACATAGTAGGAACACATCATATTCCACTCTCGTAAAACTTATCCAACTTCACTTTAGGTCCATAACACCTTTTAGGTCTAACCACCACTTGAACCCTTTTCTCAAAACAATGTTCATAAAAGGCCTCAACATATAAAATACTCTATCTTGAACAATTGAGGCATAAAAAAAACTTTGCCAAACAACCATAGTAATAAATCATATATTCATAATCACCATGACCTTATTTTCATCACACACTTCATCTAATACTTCAACTTAGGATATACATGCTTAAAATCTTCTCTACAAGATGCTTACTTAGAATAACCAATTAAATTCAAAACATAGTCAAGAGAACATGAACTTCTTACAGCTCATTTAATCCATTTAAGGGATTTCAATGCATGAAAAAGATATTATAATATCCTTAGATAATCCTCCAATGAATACATCATAATCTATAAATTAAACTAGTGATCTTGTATACCAATTTATTAATCTTCTCTCACAGAAACTCTACTCAGCTACATAAGCCATTTTGGATTCAATGTTCCAACCTCTTACACTAAGTTACAAGATTATAAAATGCATGGATAGATTATTAAAATCCTAAAAAAATTATCAAACACTTTACTCCATCATTATTTCATGGAAACACATCATGAACCATCTTCTTCCTTTTGCCTCATTTTCTTATTATCTACAGTACTAGATTTGTTAGTGATTGGCCAACTTAGATCACCATATTTTCATACCTAAGATTTGGAACCTATCCAAAAACCTTCATGGATAACAACTACAAGCCTCACACTTTGACCTTCATTTACTTAACAAATTTGAATCGATACAATCTATCTGCTACAACATATCTCTAAGAGACAAGCACTTTCTTGTAGGGTTTGCTCACTTACCTGAGAAACCAATCACACTTATAAATTCTTGGGATACTTCAAACTCTAATCAATTTTCTAGACATATTGAAACATTATGATATCCTTAGAACAATATTTTCAACATTGGGTCATTGTTTGGGTTCTATGAGGGTTTAAACCATCTTCCACTCTTAACAATCATTCATAAAACTTAGCTCCTCTTTCCAAAGACCAATGCTTGAAAATTTGAGGTATAATAATTACTCATATACCATGAATAGTTTACATTACATGTATAGGTTACATGTGGTAATAATAAATTGAAAAACATTCTTGAGTAGACAACTCTTTATTATGTGCACTCGATAAACCTTGAATACATTTTCAAGCCTTTTATTGAAAACCATGACCTAAAACTTCATACACATACTTAAAAAAACTTGAATCACATATGGAAATTCTAATATACTCACCCATGTCACAAAAACTAATCTTGATACCCCAACTAGCCACCATCTCTCTTCTTGCTTTCTAGGCCTTGACCTACAAGTCTCATTAGGCTTTGAATCTGACCTTCTAGCCACCCTATAATCTTCACCTTAAAAATATCCTATGTTCCAATGCCTCTTGTGAATTTAATGTATTGTTATTGATCCTTTGGATGACTATGGTGAATATATACTAAACTAAACACTTGTACTATGCCTTTGAATTTTGAATAATGTTGTTTTTTACCTTCTCAAATGCTTGAAATTAGTGTATTTATGTGATTTTTAAGCAATGCTAGTATTAGTGCCTTGAATCTCTCTCTCATTTTTCCTCTCCTACATCTTTTAAATTTAATTTAATTTTTCATATCACATGGTGAGTTTAGATAGGCTTGCATAGTTTAGAAATGGATTTTAGTCATTACTATCTTCTTCAGGCCTCTTGATTAACCATTCTATTTAACACATTGTCAATGACCTACATGTAGAAATATTCATGCTTGAAGTTCCTTGTTGATTCATGTGATTAGAATCACACCTAAGTTATGTTATTAATGCAGCATGTCTAGTGTAGAGTGCTAAATTAGTGCATCACCTCCCTAGTTTAGTTTACTTGCAATTCTCTCTCCCTTTTCTAAACAAGAAATAAGACTAGTAGTAGTTTTAGGGTGATAAAATAAAGGGAGATAACCCTATATATAGATTCATCTCACTATTTAGGCCACCCACAACCTATAGGTGTCTCTATTTCTATCACTTAAGTGAGGACACTTGAACAACCTCCTCAAGGGTGAGAATTTTAATGATAACAAGATTGTCTATAGAAAGCTTCAAGAGAGACTTGATACTGCTCAATTCCAATAGTATCACACATTTTTTTGTAAAATTAAAAAATAAATACATTAAACCCCAAGGCTTTATCATTTGAAATATTAATTAATACTCATATAAATCTTCCATAAGAAGTTTCCTATCACAAGAAACCCTTTGGGTAGGAGAGACTTTACACAATAGAACTTAGAGGTAGTGATCAAGGGATTTTAGAGGCAAGGCTAATCAAAACTAAAAACCTACTAGTAATTTATAGTGAATGGTTTTAAAATATAGGGCATATCAACAAGGCAATGACCATCCTCTTAGAAGGTGTGGATCTACTTGGAGGGAGTTTTGGGTTTGAGCATTTAAAAAATATTTGGGTACTCCATCCCCCACATTGATCCAATGTAGACACATGCTAATTTGTGATCCATGAACATTGTGCATGTCTATAATTTAGATTTTTTACTTTAATAAAGCCACTTTCACTTGAATCTTATTGAAGGGATTTTATTCAAGTGACATCATCACATAGAATAGCTTTGAGGAGGTGGTAGAGTAAGAAAAACACTATATTATGGTGAAATGCTTGCCATGTATTCAAATAATTCTAGTTTTATGATTAAGTGAATCATATCACAATTGAATCCAACTTGGATACTTAATATACTATGGGATAAGGTTTTGAACCTACTTAATGTGGGCCATGGTGGGATTGTGGTCTAGCAAGCTTGAAGTTATAAAAAAACTATGATTTTTAAATTTTTAAATTTTTGGAAAACCAAATAGAGTGGAATATGATAGATAAATGGTTTTAAAATACAAATTATTACAATGATTTGATTAATAGATAAAAATAATTATTGAATGAAAATAATGTTTGGGTGGAGAGCATGGCCCAATCAATTCATTTTATCATGCAATCATACCCTATTTTAAGGCTAGTCTAAGAGTAACAAACTTTAGACATGGGATGATGATTGATTTTGGGGTCATAAAAGCCTAATTAGTTTCACATTAAAAGGAACATGTCTCTTTCCTTGGTAGTCCATCTCATTGGCAGAAGCCCAATCTATACAACATGCCTTTCCACCATATTGAAATCACTACAGATATCCCAAATCCATCCTTTCATGCACATCATTTGAGGTATAAATATTAATGATGCCAATATAATATTTATTAATATTTAAAAGTTTTAAAATGACATGATGTGAAGGGTCACATCTAGACACACAAATTTTGTCTACCATAAGAGACTAGTGGACATAAAAAGAAAAAAGTTAAGTTGTAGATGAACTGGTCCATGAGAGACTATGTATTTTTTTTACTCATAATTATGTTTAAATAATAACTTATAGTCATGTGTGTGAGTGTGTGAAACCCATTTGTATTATTTTAAGATAAATTCAATGAATATGTGTTAAAGTGTGTCCATAGGAGAGTTTGAGTTTCTAACCATGCATCAAAGAGAAAAAGGTACTATATAAGTGGACATAATCTCATTTAATTGCATAATTTAGTATATAAAAGCATTTTTTTTTTCATTTTTGATTTGAGTGTGTGAGGATCTTATATGAGTCAATTACTATATATGAAAAATAAGTCTATTGAGTGAGATGCAAATAATGAAAAATAATCTTGCATGGGAGTGAGGATGAGTTTTTTTTTAAGTGTGAAATAATCCTATAAGTGGAGTAGATTTGAGATAAGTTATTTTTTAATTCTATTATAGGTCATGAAATATAATCCCATCAATAGTGTAAATATGGTACATGTAAGAGGAGAAACACTAGGAGTAGAAGAATTGATAATGATGTTAAAGGAATTATAAGTAATATTAGACATGATGGAATATTTCAAAAGTGAAGATTTTGTAGTTATAAGTGAATAAGAATAAATGTTTTAGATGTTAATATACCTACAATAATATTTGGATGTGTTAGAGAGAGTACCAACTAGAATATAAATTAGACCAATAGGGGTCATGAATAATGAAAAAGTTAAGCCTAGCAATATAGTTTTGTTTTATGGTAAAAAATCCCAAATGAGCTCATAAATTAGATAGTGGAGTTAGAATATTACTTTGAAGTGAAGTGTATTGAACACCCCATGAGTGTAGAGATAACATGAAATAATTTAAGTGGAGTTATAGCTTGGTATTGGAGAGTTATCTAAAAAATGAGACAACAAAAAGGAAAGAAGAATGTAAGGATCTGGGAACATATAGATCCCAAGTTGATGGGTGATGTTGTGCACCAAAAAATGCATGTATATTGGTTGAAGAAGCTTCACATTTTGAGGTTTGATAGAGAAGATAATATGCATAAGATTTCCAATAAATGTAATAAGAAAAGGACGTTTCCATTTGAGTACCTCAAATCTATTACATTAAATAACAATGAGAATGAAATGTGTGAGGAGAATAAGGTTATCTTGCAAGGAAATAGGAGAGTCAGGTTTCTATTTGAGAATCTTAAATATGATTTTAAAAATAATGAGGAATAAGTTTGTGATCAGCCCATAAGGGAAGGATTCCTCATAAAAGAGGATGTAGATGTGATAGTGTTTAAACTAGAACAATGAGATGTAATTTTTGTTGATGGGAACGATTTTTTGGTATCCCATAAGTCGGAAGATTCACAACTTTCATTGATGAATGAAGGTAATGCATTTTTATTTTTTATTTTGAAGGGAAGAATGATTAAGGACAATCAAACAAATATACATGTTAATTTAAAGAAAGAAATAAAGGTGAACTAAGAGATTATCCATTCCATGTTGCATGTTTCCTTAAAGGAAACAATAGAGCTTCATGAATAGAGCATCCATAAGGAGTTATTGGTTTCTATGAAGTAAAAAATAGAGGTGAAATAAGAGAAAAATCATGAGGAGTTGTAGTTTTCCATTAAGAAATTAATAAAGGTGGTTGTGTGTAAATTAATGCACATAAAGAGACCATGGTTGAAGACTAGTCATGTGAATAATAAGGATGAGGAGAGAATAGCCATAAAGGTTATTGAAAATGGGACTACGGGAGTCTATTATGTTTTTAGAAACCATGAGAATCATGAAATCATTGGAAAAGAGTTAGGAAACATGTCCCTTAGGCATGATGAAGAGCTAAAATAAGTGTTTGTGAGAACTCTTGATTCCCTTAATGCATTTCTTCAACATGAAAATCCATCAATAG
Source organism: Torreya grandis (assembly GCA_037957365.1). Taxonomy (NCBI): domain Eukaryota; kingdom Viridiplantae; phylum Streptophyta; class Pinopsida; order Cupressales; family Taxaceae; genus Torreya; species Torreya grandis. The sequence continues at coordinate 1,196,947 of JARHVA010005136.1, forward strand.
AGAATGGCAAAGGAAAGGAAAATATTTATTTCAGTCCAGCATCATCATTTGTACATGAATCAAAGTGAATAAGTGGATAAAGAGGATGATAAGGTAATGGTAGTATAAGAGCTGGTTGTTAATGATACACCAATAATAGAGGATTGTATTCAAGTCATCATGAAGGAAAGAGAGAGAAATAAATTAAAGGTATAATAATGTTCTCAAGAGGAAAAAAATGATGAATTTTATTTTGAGAAGATATAGGTTGGAGAGAAGACTTTCACAATATCAAATGAAAGATATTATCAAGAACAAAAAGATTTTTTCATTAAGAAAATTGTTGATAGAGAATGGTATGCATAAAATATCCATATTGAGAGATGGAAAGAGAGTATAATGATGTAAGCCACAATAAATAACCTAGAAATAGTGATTATTACAATTATCATTTGGACAATGAGAGATGAAGAATGTCAGACATGTGTCATAGAGGCAAGTAAGGAGATTGAGATGATGGACTTGTTTTAACTAAGATTAATGAAGAATGTAGGTAATTTTTCAATGTGGGAGAAGCCAACATATGTATTTTATAAGATTCTCTTAAGATTTAAAGTATGCCTTGTTATCATATGGAAAAGAAGAGTAAAAATTTCTTTACACATGTCATGGTTGTAATGAATGAAATCTATTAAAATTAGCATAACATTAATATAAATAATTTGATAATGGAAGAATACAAGGATGATATGGCAAAGCTAAATTTTTTAACTTCCCAAGCATGTGATGAATATAATATGTTTTAGTTTTATATATTGATAGAAGGGAGAATTTCAAAAAGGACTTCCAAGGTAAATAGACTGATCCACTTGAGTTCAAAACATTTGAAGGGGATTAATTGATTTTCATATTAGTTGAACCATGTGAATAAGAAGTGAAGTTAAAATAGGAGTATTCTAAAACTCTAATAAATGAAAAATCTACAATAAATATGATAGAGGATAGAGAGGGGATGAAAATAAAAACAAGTGAGAAAAGGAAAAATCCAAAAGTAGGGTTTATGAGGAGGTGGTTAGTCAACAATGGGTTTAATCCCACAAGAGAAATTAAGATGAAAGAAATAACTTATTGGAGAAGGTGGCCAAAAAAAGGGTAGTTGAACCCATAAGAGGATATAAAAATAATAAAATTATTTGTTGGAGATGTTAAGACTATGGTGGATCTAACCAACTAAAATTAATAGTAAGTAGTATCAGAAAAAATGGGATAATCCTTTGGCAAAGGAAAATGGACTATGGTGGTTATAATCCCAAAAAGGAAAGGGTTTATGGTGGGGATAATCCCAAAAATATTGAAATAAAGAGAATATAATTCAATAAGAGGACATAATTGAAACTAGAAAGAGGGAAATGTAAATGGAAGATAAAGTGATTTTTTTTGAAGTATTTAGTGTTTTTAAGGGAACACTAAGACCATTATGCTTTGTGGTCAAAATAGTGATTTTATCATATATACCATATATGTGAGAAGGATATCACATCATAAATACCTTGTGATTCTTATGCATGATCATCTAAGGGTTTTTGAAATCTTGCATCAATGAAAATTTAATAAATAAAAATATATATATAAAAATTAGTTGGGAAGAACCATTCAAAATTAAATAAACAACAATGAAAGGTAATGGTTTTTGAATAAAAAATCATGGGTTTGGGTGTTTTATTTTACTAAAAGTAATTTCAAGAGACATGATACATTTCAAAATTATCTAATTAATAATATCGTAAAGGGGAGAGAAGAGAAAAGGAAAGAAAATGTGATGCAAGGAAGGGAGAAAGAGACATTTAGTAGAAAAATATTTTAGATGGACTAGTCCATGAGAGACATTGTATGATTATTTTGATTCATTTTTATGTTTTAATAACCCTATATAATCATGTGCTTGAGTGTGAATCTATTTTAATTATTTTAAGATAATTTAAATGAATATGTACTTAAGTGTGTCAAGTCTAAGGGTGTGATTGAATTGTGTTGACGAGTGAGTGTTGAGTTTATAACCATGCATAATAATGGTAAACTTAGTTCATAGTTTGACCACCTCTCTTTTACTTACATTAGAAGGACCCTTATACATATGAAAGATCAAAAAAAACAATCCAAGAACTAATTGGGTTTAAAAACACCAATGTAAATCTTGATGTAAAATGACCACCTGGATCAATGGGTAATTGTATTACATACCCTATTCCATTAATGCATGTTGAATGATTATATTTCATTCCATGCCTAAAATATATGTGGATATTTTGATCCGAACAATAATTTAGATGACAATTCGGGTGATGGGTCCACCCCAATTGATGGTAGAACTTCCGGGAGCCATAACTTTTGCACCATAGCTCCAATTGACTCACCGTTTGAACTATTGGAAAGCTAATAATGAGGGGAATGCCGTGAAATGGCATGAATATTTTCTCAACTAATTTTTACCCTAGAAAACCCAATGGAAGTGTCCCAAATTTTAATTTTAGTAGTATAGCCTAAAATTAGTAAGTTTCTAAAAATAGTAATTCCTCGAATTTTGTATTGTTGTAAATAGTGGAAGTCAAACCAATTCATATCCCTCAAGATTGGTGACCTTCCACATCCTCCCCACACCTTCAAAACATGTATAAATGAATATGTAATCCAAAATGGAAATTAGACATCTCTTCTCAGAGATAAGCATATGTTTGGGTCTACAATTTTGATAAATAAAACATCTCTTTTCAGAGATAGCATTTTTCGAATTGTGCTATTCTTATTTCTGAATTATCTTTCAACCAAATCTTTCAAGTTTTGGATCCTATTTTTACTTCAAATGAAAAATGAAACACTTCTAAATATATCCATTCAAATATACGGTGAATGATTACATAATATAACCACTTTTAATAATTTAAAACATACATAATATTACAATAAACATGTTTTTATGATTCACATTGGTAATATATTTATTGTATTGAATTAAGACAAGGATTCAATACCCTTAGTAAAAAGTTTAAGGTGATGGAGTGTAGGTATGGGATCCATTATTCTCAAATGAAAACATCATATTTGTATAAATTTATATAAATAAATAATAACTAAAATTCTATGAATTGTAGTTATGAAAATGATTCATCTTAAAAAATTATTCACACTAAAACAAATAAAATTTTATATTACAAGACAAAAACAATTAACTCAAAACCAAGACTGAATATTTGTGAAATAAAAAAAATCATAAAAAACTTTTGTTCAAGGCCGTATTGAGTTTTTAAAAACCTCACATGTAAACAATCTATGTGGAGTGTGAAAAGGATGTGCATTGTTGGATGAGATCATTTAAATCTCTTATATAATTCATAGTGCCCTATTATGGGTGTCAATCTCTATCTATCAATTCCATTGATGAACTTTACATTGAATTGGCACTTGGGTTGATTGTTTAGGGCACCATTTTTGGAAACATAAAATGTTTTGTCAACTTATGTATTTATGAAGACTGCCAAGGACCAAATATTTTATTTCTATAATTGTCCATGCCCACATATCTTCTTCAAAATGAAATGCACTATGGTTTTTTGATGATTGCTTCAGAGTGTGATAAGGAGAATACATAATAAGTATAGTTATTCTATATGTCAATGTGTACCATAGAATTTAATAGACATAAGGTTGGGTTTGCCATTTAGTTCCATGTTACTAATAATGGTAGAGAAATATTGAAGGTGATGCAATTTATTTTTGTGGATGAAGGGATAATTTTATAAAGAAACCAAGGATAACAAAGGTGATTTTATGTACATGAGGGCCATTTATGAGAGTGTTTTTGGGTCACTTGACTTTGATTCATTTATTATTATCAATATCTATGGAAACAAAAGGCAATAACCTATTATTCTAATTATTTGTTTGTGAGGAAATTATGGTTTTATCATGGATTTTGGCTTCATCTTCCCTTTCCCATTCAACACCAACACAAATGACTAGTGTGATATACTACATGTATGGTATTATGGTACCCCAAACATATTTGGTGTAATTCAATGCAGGTATGAGCTTGTTCAAAGCCCAAAATAAGATTTTAAGTGTAGTTTGCTAAGGCTTTATTGATTTTATGCATTAAACGAGGTGCATGCATAACATGGAGTAAATGTTATTAACTAAATTTTAAATTTTCAACATTTGGCTCCCACTAATACTTTTCCTTTTTTATTTTAATTATCACCTATCAATTTTACTTTTAAAAGGGCCTTATAATGACACTTTACATGGTAATCATTGCACTAGTGTTGGGAGTACACCTAGGAGCAAAAAATTATAGAGTATATGCAAATGGAAAGCGTATAATGTGTATTATTTTGTATAATGTATATCCTTTAGTATGTATTCAAAAAAAAATTATACCAAAAGTGTGTATAATATGTAAAGATACCTCCAAGAGAGAAAGTAAATGTTTGGAATGTGAAGCATCAAATCCTTCTTGCTCTATAAATATCATAAAGTTGTAAAGACAAAGGTTTATAAATATGAGAGAGTATGATACATATATATTGGTGGTTATTTTGAATGTCTTATGTACTTGTTTAGTGTGATTTTATGCTTTGTTTCATTAGAATATATATTTTAATATAAGAAATAAAGAATTTTCTTTTCCTAAATAGTCTGAGTTTCCATGATTTTTATTTAATAATGAGAAAATAAGTTGAATTTTGAAATCCCTATTTAACATCTTAATCTATATTTCAATTCACAAACACAAAACTTAATAGGTCATAATAGAAATTTATATAAACCTCTGATAATAATGTTGTGGTGAGTGTGGAACCTAAAACATGCTAAAATGGCTATCAAATCAAAGAGATTTGGAATGATTGTTGGATTAATTTCTCTAGAATTCACATAAGAAGAGGCCTAAAAAATTAGAAGTATGATGAAATAAATTAAATAAGCATACTCAATGGGAAATATATGATGTTTTATAGTATGAGTTACTTGAACTATTACTTACTTAGTTGTCAAGACTGGAATATTATTGCTTTAGACTGAAGGAGACATATCCTTTTATTTGGAATGATGAAAAAGTAGAAAGACTACACAACCTAGACACTAAGTGGATACATACAATATACCATTGGCTAAAAACCAATATGGATGGGTATATCACTAAGTGTTCTATGCAAGGTTACATTACATTTGAATTTTCACAACAATTACTCATAAGAGGAATCATAGGTAAATATAAGAAGTGAGTATCATTAATTTTGAAGATGTTGGCTATGGATAAGGCTATGTTTTCAATCCTAAATCATATAGAGTATTAATTCATAGTGATATAGGGATGTAGACTAAAGCGAGTGAATGATGATGAATTAAGAAATGAAATATTTATAAAAGCATAAAGAGAAGACAATTTTGGGACTTGAAAGATAAATAAATAGAAAAAGTAATGGAATAAAGGTAATTATCCTCATGTAACTGTGAGGGTAGATATAATAAATACTACAAAGATTGTAGGAGGAGACATACGTCTAAGGGAAACTACAAATTGGGAAGAGGGGGAAATTAGAGTAATCAAAAGATTTAATGGTGCCAAAGACATTAAAGGGAATTTTTGAGTTGAGGAAAGTGATTAAAATAAAATGAAAGAATGAGAATATGGATTTATAGAGAATTAACTGGAGAAGATAGAGGATAGTTTTAGAATGGAGTTACAAGGGAAGATATTATTTCAAAAAGAGGAAGGATAATATTCTAAATATGTGATGAAAAGACATAGAGTAAATGTAGATTAAAATTTAAGTGAAGAAATTACATCAGACATAGATCATTCATTCCAAGGGGATGCATCCTCAACGCCTAATTAATTAACAATATTAAGTAGTATATAACTTAAGAGGCATACCAATTGATTCAAAAAGTTTACAAAAGAATTGGAAATTTAAGTGTAAAAACATAATAAATTGGTAGAAACTAAGACTATTGGTAGTCTAAAGATAATTAAATTGAATCCTAAGACATCAATAAAGTCCAATCTAACATAAACCATTAGTTTAGGATAAATTTCAAGAAACATGGCCCTTAATACATTTTTTTTTGTAACTTTGACAACTTATTATGGTTCTATTGGTCTTTAACAGTATTTGATTACCTATGAAATGAAATGAAAAGATAAAGGTGACACTATTGATGATGTGAAGAAGTTCAAGTTTATAGGATTATTGAAAGAGAGAGATATATAATTCATATTCAAGAATAATTGAATCACAATGGGTTTGGAAGATGTCAAAAATAAATAAATTAGGGAATTCATGATGTAAAAATGCCCAAGCAAAACCAATCAAGACCTAAAGGAGTTTCATTATAATAGTGGAGAATCAGTCTCAGATTATGACCATAAATCATCATATGTAATAAATCAAGTGAATTTCCATGTCATAGATAGAAAAAAAATCATGGTTTATATAAGGTTTGCAATATAGGATTAATTTTGTTATCATGTAAATTCAATTACCTAATAAGGTCAAGGCTTGATTGGTTGTGATTTGAGTTTAGTAGATGAATTATTATGGGGCAAGTTTTTAGAGTACTGTAAAGATAGATGCTAAGATAGAAGTTGTTTTTGTGAAGGACACATTATATTAATAAGAGAAATTGACCAAAAATATCAATGTAGTGTATGAAAAGTGGTAAGGAAGGACACTAAAGGAATAATTACCCAAATGTCACTTTATGTAGAAATACATACCATAGCCACATAGCATGTAATTTACTTTTTTCAAATCTCATAATAATGATGAAAATATCTACATATTATTTCAATAGCTAAAGGAGGGCATTACCATAAATTTCATTACAATCATTGCACCAAAAATTTCAGCTACAAAACTAGAGTGCCAAGCCTAAATGTAGATATGAATTTAGCTACACATGATACTATTGGATGGATTACCCAATATATAAAGTACCAACTGATGTATTTTAATTAATATGAGAAACAAGGAATCACATAATAGACTCCATAGTTACCTCAATATCAAGTTGGATTGACACCTCCATCTCCATAATATCAACAACATTGAATTCAATGTCACCACCAATATATAAAATTTGCGCTCAAACTTCACCTCAGAGATAGCATGGGGATAAACATAAAAATTAAAGGTGGTATTATCTATAGAGATAATGAGGGTATTGAGAAGGATACAAATGAGGATATCAAGGAGGAAATACAAATCAGGGAAAATATGATAGACATGAAAGACATCATAGACTATTCTAATTATGTGTCATGAATAAAACCACTTAGCATGAAATTATCCTTGAATCTTTAATAATGCATATGAAAATATATTTTTTTACAACAAAGTATAAGGGAATCACCATGCAAAGAATTTCCTAGTCCTAGATAAGTAGAGAAAGGAGAAACCAATGCAAAAATGGAATATTGTAAGTGCACAACCTAGATGCCCTATATATCCATAAGATATCACTAAAAAAACATATGGAGTAAGGAATTACACCTTTGGAAATGAAAAAGAATCATATAGTAATAATATTACAATTGGATAATGACCAAAATATTGTGAAGGAAAAGGTCTTGATGTTTGAAGTAGTGTACTTATTGTAGAATATATAAAACTATAATGCTTCTGAAGGAGATGCTATAGTTGTGGATGCATAAATGTATGGGTAGATTATGAAAATACTATGATAATATGAATTTATTATATCTATGATAGATCTGCTTAAATTAGTGTCTACTCTATTTAATGAGGACATTATAGAAAGAAGTTCTAATATCTTGGAATGTGTAAAAAGGGGGCAACATCAAATCGAAAGTGTAGTCTGGTATGTCAAAACAAATAAGTTATGAGATTTTGGTTCTTGAATGGATATTGAAATAGTGGTATTTGATTACTTAAATTATTTATTCAAATTTGGGAGCACATTTAACATGATTCCTTGGTCTATGTGGGAAGCCATTATTTAACCTAATCTTATCTCCAATCTAATTACATTATTCTCATAGATTGTGGAAGGGTATAACCCAATGGGTGCTTGAAAGATGTAGAAATAAAATTTATTAAGTCTTTGAGTTTATTTATAATTCATTGACATGAAGATGAATGAAACACACTACCTTATGGTAATTGGTAAAAATCAAGACTATGATGGTCAGATGACCATCAATATAGAAGTAAACTAGTTAGAGTATTACCAATGGGATAAAATCATCATCATACAATTTAATAATGATCAAATAATATCCTTAATCATCACTAAGGATCTTGAAAAACCATATGCCTATGGATAATAAATTTTGTTTAAATTAGGTACCAAACCAAAATCACAAGCACAATGCACTAAAGAGTTTGTTGATTTCATAAAATAGACAAAAATAGTTCCATAGTTACAACATGTAGAGTAGTTCCCATATCATTATATCCAAACCATGGATTGAGTTCTATAGTTCCACATGAAAGAGTGTAAGTATCCATTTGTAAAATCACCAATGAGATCAAAAATGGAAGTTTTGTACTAGGTGACTCAAGAAGATATGGAGTATATTGAACCCACATATGAGGGTAATTTACTATGGGTTAGTTCTTCCTCTATAAGGGGTGATTCAAACACACATATGATTAAATCAGAAAAGGGAGATCATGAGTTAAGATAAATGAGAATTAATTTCTCTACCAAATGATAATTGCCTTAGTACTTCTCAATAGAATATTTAGTGAAATTAATTTTTAAAATTGAACTTCCATTTTCTTAATGAATATCTATGGGTGAGTTCACTAAAATATGCATTCAAATTTATTGTTACGTTATCGGTAGAACTTCATTATTCCCTAAAATTGCACTAGTAAGAATCATGTAAACTAATGTAAGCTCAATTCCAAGTAGCAGTGTTATGTCTGATGAATGCCCATTATTAAAAAAAGTTTAGTGCCCTAAATTTCACATCCATAAGTGTGTAAATGTATTGTCTTTGCAAGGTTTGTAACCAAGATATTAGGTCTATGTGATTTAGCATACTCTTACAACTTTTTCATGACCATGGTATAAACACCTAGAGTGCATGCATGAGACCAAAAATTAGCCATAAATCCAACATGATTTTATAAAAACTTTTGTACTTTAATATGATAACCCCATAGTATAGGAAGCTCTAAAAAATATTACAATGTTCTTATGTCATAATGAGAGGAATATATAACAATTGTGCATGATCAAATGTCATAGGAGAAATAAGAAGGAGACTTGAGTAAATCTATTATTAGTTATAGGGACAAAAGAATATGAATTTATTTTTTAAAACTCATTCAATAGGATTTTGGATGATGTAAAATGAGAATATTATAGTAATAATGAGGAAGACTTATACCTAAAAGGATTATTTCAACATCGATGTTAGTTATAACATCCTAAAACTAATAGCATAAATTAAATAGAGTATGTGTTAGTATGAAAGTTAAATATTTTAGAGCATGAAGGGGAAATGATGGTAAGAGACTCTCTTCCATAAGGAACAAAGAATATATATCAAGAACTAGTATGAAAAGATGGAATATATGAAAAGTGAAGATTTTGTAGTTGTAAGTGAATAAGAATAAATGTTGGAGATGTTGATATTGATAGAATAAAATTTGGATGTATTAGTGATAATACCAACTAGAAGAGAAAAGAGATAAATAGGGGTTAATAAGAATGAAAAGGTAAGACCAGTAGCAATATGGTTTTGTTTTATGGTAAATAAATCCCAAATGAGCTCATGAATTGGTAGTGGACTTAGAATATTATTATGAAGAGAAGTGTATTGAAGACCCCAAGAGGGTAAATATAACATGCAATAGTTTATGTGAAGATGTAGCTACGTCTTGGAGAGTTATCCAAAAGATGAGATAATAAAATGGAAAGAAGATTGTAAGGATCTGGGAACATATAGATTCCAAGTTGTTGGGTGATGTTCTACAAAAAAAAATGCATGTAGGTTGATTGAATAATATTCATGTGTTGAGGATTTATAAATAATATAATATGAATAATAATGATAATAAAGGCAATTGGAGAATGACTATTCCATGTGAGTAGCTCAAATCTATTACATGAAGTAACAAGGAGAAGGATATGTGTGAGGAGAATAAGGACATCTTGCAAGGCAATAAGAGAGTCAAGATTGTATGTGAGAATCTTAAATATGATTTTAAAAACAACGAGGAAGAAATTTGTCAATATCCCATAGGGGAAGAATTACTCATGAAAGAGGATGTTGATGTGATAGTGGTTGAATATGAATAAGGAGACCTATTTTTTGATGATGGTATCTTTGGTATCACATAAGTTGGAAGATTCATAATTTTCCTTGTTCAATGAAGGCAATGCTTTTTTATTTTCTATTTTGAAGGGAAGAAGGGGAGAGGACAATCAAATAGATCTAAATTTATGAAATAAATAAATAGAGGTGAAAGAAGAGATTAGACATGAGCAATTTAATGTTTCCATGAATGAAATAATACAGCTAAAAGAATAGAGTAACCATGAGGAGTTTTATGTTTCCATGAAGGAAACAATAAATGTGGTTGTGTTTAAGTTAATTCACATAAAGAGAACATGGTTGAAGATAAGTCATGCAAATAGTAAGGATGAGGAGAGAATAGCCATAGAGGTTATTGAAAATGGGCATATGGGATTCCATCATGTGAGTGGAAACTGTGATAAGCATGCAAGCATTGGAAAAGAGTTAGACAACATGTCCTTGAGGTGTGATGAAGAGCTAGAAAAAGTGTTTTTGGGAACTCTAAACTCCCTTAATGTGTCTATCCAATGTCAAAATCCATCAATAAATAATGTCAAATGAAAATAAAATATTTGTTTCAGTCCAGAATCATCATTTGTATGAGAATCAAAGTGAAAAAGTCAATCAAGATGAAGATATGACAATGGTAGTAGAAGAGCTAGTTGGTAATGATATACCAGTAATTGAGGATTGTCTTCAAGCCATTATGGAGGAAAGATGGAGTGGGAAATTAAAGTTATAATAATGTGCTCAAGAGGTCATAATAGATGAATTTCATCTTTATCAAGCAGAGGTTGGAGAGAATAATCTCACGATATCAAATGAAAGATATTATCAAGAACATGAATACCTTCTTAGTATGACAATAATTTATTGAGAAATAGAAAGAGATTATAATGGTGTATTTTAATGTTAATAACTTGGAAATAATTATTGGTACAATTATCATTTGGACAATGAGAGATGAATAATGTCACACATGTGGCATAGAGGAACTTAAAGAGATTGAGATGGTGGAATTCATTCAACTTTTAAAATCTTCTGAAGAATATGATGAATATAATTATGTTTTATTTGTACCTAGGGAGAGAAAGGAGGCTTCCAAAAGGGATTTTCTAGGTAAATAGAGTGACCCACTTAAGTTCGCAAGATGTGAAGAGGAGTAATTAATTTTCATATAAGTTGAAGCATGTGAAGAAGAAGTAAAGGAAAAATAAGAGTATTTTAAGACTCTTATAAATGGAAAATATTTAGGAAATATGATGGTGGAAAGAGATGAGATGGAAATAGAAAATGGTGCAAGAAGGAACAAGTCAAAAGTAGGGTTCAGGAAGAGGTAGTTAATCAAAGATGGGTTTAATTCCACAAGATAAATTAAGATTCAAGAAATAGCATATTAGTGGAGGTGGTTGAACAAAGGTTGGTTCAGCTTACATGAATATATAAAAAGAATAAAATTATTTGGTGGAGGTGACCAGACTATGGTGGGGCTAAGCCACCAAAATGACAAGTAATAAAATATGAGGAAAAATCAAGTAATCCTTTCACAGAGGAAGATGGACTATGGTGGGTATAATCCCAAAAAGGGAAGGTTTTTTTATGGTGGGGTTAATCCCACAAATATTGAAAGAAAGAGGACATGATTTAGGAAGAGGGCATAATTAAAACTTGTAAGAGGGATATTCAAATGGAAGAGAAATTTATTTTTTTGAAGTAATTAGTATTTTATAAGGGAACACCATGATCATTATGCTTCATTATCAAAATAATGATCTTACCATGTATCCCATATTTATGATTAGGATATCGCATTTTAAATATGTTGGGAGTCTGATGAAGGATCATTTAAGGGTTTGTGAAATATTACATCAACAATACACACACACACACACACACACACACACACACACACACACACACACACATGTAAAGTAGTTAGGAACAACCACTCAAAAGAAAATAAACAGTAGTGAAAGGTAATGTTTTTTAAAGGAAAAATCATGGGTTTGTGGATTTTATTTTACTAAAAAAAATGTTAATATACATGTTACATTTCATAAGGACCTAATGAATAATCTCTCATAGGGTATAAAAGAGGAAAGGAGAGAAAATGTGATGCAAAGAAGGGAGAAAGAGATTTTAATAGAAAAATAAAAAGTGTTAAATGAACTAATCCATGACAGACATTGTATGATTATTATGAATTATGTTTATGTTTGAATAGCCTTATGTAATCATGTGCATGAGTGTGGATCCATTCATATTATTTTAAGATGAATTTAATAAAGATGTATTAACGTGTGTCAAGTCTAAGAGTGTGATTGAAATGTGTCGATAGGTGAGATTGAGTTTCTACTAATACATAATAAAGGTAAATATAGTCCTTAATTTGACCACCTCTCTTGTGCTTGCATCAGAAGGACCCTTAGGAATATGAAGGATTAACAAATACAATCCAAGGATTAATTATGTTTAAAAACACTAATGTAAATCTTGATGTAAAATGACCACCTGGATCGATTGGTAACTTTATTACATACCCCAATCCATCAATGCCCATTAAATGATTCTATTTCATTCTATGATTAAGATATATGTTGAGATTATTACTTTAATTAAAAAAAGAAATACTTCATAATATATCCATTCATAGCTAAACTAAATGATTGCATAATTTAACCATTTGTAATAATTTGGAAAATAGATAATATTGTAATAAACATGTTTTTATTATTCACATTGGCATTATATTGTTTGTATTGAATTGAAACAAATATTTAATGCCCTCACCAATAAGTTTGAGGTGATAGAATGTAGGTATGTGATCCTTTGTGCCCAAAATATAATTCTCAATGACAACATAATATTTTTATGAATTCATATAAATAAATCAAAAATAAAATAATATTAATTGTATTTATTAAATTTATTCATTTTAAAATATTATTCACACTTAACCAAATATAAATATTAACTAAAAATAAAAAATAATTAACTCCAAACCAAGACAGGAGATTTGTGAAATGTAGGAAATGAAAAAAAATCATACAACACTTTGGTTCATGGACTTATTGTGGTTTTAAAAACCTCACATGTAAAAAATATATGTGGAGTGTAAAAAGGGCATGTGTTAGTGTCCCATATCATTTAAATACCTTGTATAATTCACAGTGCCCTATTGTGGGTGTCAATGTCTTTCTAGCAGTTCCATTAATGAACTTGACATTGAATCGACACTTAGGTTGATTCTTAAGGTTACCATTTATGGCAATAGAAAAGGTTGGGTTAACTTATGTATTTAGGAAGACTAATAGGGACCAAATAGTTTATTTATATAATTTTACATGACCACATATATTCTTCAAAATGAAATGCAGTATGGGATACTGAGGATTACTATAGAGTGTGATAAAGAGAATACATAAGAAGTCTAGTTATTTTATATGTCTATGTGTACCTTATATTATAATGGACGTAAGGTTGGGTTTTCCATTTAGTGTCATGTTACTCATGTGGTAGATAAATATTGAATGTGGAATATTTTACTTTTATGGGTGAAGGTATTTTTTATAAAAAAATCAAGAATATTGGAAGTGAGCTTATCTACATGAGGGCCACCTATGAGAGAGTTTTTGGATCATTTGATTTGGATTAATTTATTATGATAAATCATGATGTAATAAAAAGGAAATAAACTATTATTTTTCTAATTCATTCTTACAAAAATTATGGTTTCATCATGGTTATTGGCCTTATCTTTCCTTCTTATTGAATAGCAACATAAATGACAACTAGTGTGTTATAGCACATGTATTGTATTATGGTAATTCAAAGGTGTTAGGTGTAATTCAATGTATGTATGATCTTTTTTAATGGAAAAAATAAGATTTTAAGTGAAGTTTAGTGAGGTTTTATTAATTTGTGACCTTGAACAAGGTGCATGCATAACATGGTATGAGTGTTATTAACTAAATTTAAAATGTACCCCATTTGGATCCCACTAATACTTTTTCCTTTGTATTTTAATTATCACCTATCAATTTTAGTTTTAAACGACCCCTATATTGACACCTTATAAGGTAATTAATGTGCTAGTGTTGGGAGTACACATAAGAGCAAAAATTATAAAGTATATATGAATGACAAGTGTATGATATGTAGTATTTTGTATAATGTATATAATTTTTTATGTATTCAAAACATGTTTTTATACCAAAAGTATACATAATATGCAAAAATACTTTATAGAGAGAAAATAAATGTTTGGAATGTGAAGCATTAGAGGCTTCTTGCTTTATAAATATTATAAAGTTTTAAAGACAAAGGGTTTTAAATATGAGAGATTATCATATAGATCTATTGACAGTTATTTTGAATGCCTTATATACTTGTTCAGTGTGTTTTTATCCTTTGTTTTATTATAATATGTTTATTAATATAAAAAATAGTGAATTTTCTTTTCTTTTAGTTTGAATTTCCTTGATTATTCCTTAACAATGGAAATAATGAATATATTTATTTGTAAAATCCCTATTTAACAAATTAATCTATATTTCAATTCACACAAACAAAACATAACATGTTATAATGGAAATTTATATAAACATCTATTAATAATGGTGTGGTGAATGTGGAACCTAAAATATTTTGAAATGGCTATCGTGTCAAAGAGATTTGGAATGATTGTTGGATTATTTTTTTATAAATTCATATAAGAAGAAGCCTAATAAATTGGAAGTATGCTGAAATAAATTATAACTATGGATACCCAAGGGGAAATATATGAAGTTTTCTTGTATGAAATATTGAAGTACTATCTTCTTGGTTGTCAAGGCTAGAATATTATAAATTTAGACTGAAGAAGACATATCCTTTTATTTGGAATGAATAAAAAGTAGAAATACTACAAAACCTAGAATCTAAGTGGATGATTATGATAGACCATTAGATAAAAAGAATATGGATGGGTATATCATTGAGTGTTATATGCAAGGTTACATTACATTTGAAGCCACACAAGATTTATTCGAAAGAAGAGTCATAAGAAAATTTAGGCAGTGAATATTGTTAGTTTTAAAGATGTTGGTTATGGAAAAGGCCATGGTGCCAATCCTAATTGATATGGATTAGTCATTTGTAGTGATACAGGGATGTATAATGAAAGGAATGAATGATGATTAATTGAGGCATGAAATTTAATCCTAAACCTAGAACATGGAAGATGTATAGAAGCATAAAAGGATGA
>JARHVA010005136.1:1217500-1242500 GCA_037957365.1 Torreya grandis
CAATAAAGGGTTTACTAATTTCCTATAATAGACACAATCAATTTTATAGTCACAACATGTAAAGGAGTTCCCATACCAACCTATCCAAACCATGGATTGAGTTACGTAGTTACACATGGAAGAGTGTAAGTATCTATTTTTAAAATCACTCAGGAGTTCAAAAGTGGAATTTTTATACTAGGTGACTCAAAAAGATATGGAATATATTAAACCCACTCATGAGGTTAATTCACCATGGGATGCTGATTCTTCTATTAGTGTTGATTTAGACACACATCCGATGAACTGAGAAAGGAATATCATGAGGTAAGACCAATCAGAATTATTTTTTATACTAAATGAAAATTACCATAACACTTTTCAATAGAAAATTTAGTGAAAGTCATTTATAGAATTAGAGTTCCATTTTATTCATGTGTATCTCTAGGTCAGTGCATTAAACTATGCACTTAAAGGTGTTATAGCATTATATGTGGAAATTTAATGTTACATGCAATTACGCTAAGAAGAATCATTTTAATTAATGCAACCTCAGTTCCATGTAACATCATGATATATGATCAATTCCCATTATTATGAGAAGGTAAATGCCCTAAATTTCACATCAATATGTGTGTCAATGTATGGTCTTTAAAAGGTGTGGAACCTAGATATTGGGTCCATCTATTTTAGTATACTCTAACAAATTTGACATGAGCATGGTATATACACCAAGAATTCAAACATGAGGCCAACAATTGGACACAAGTGAAAAATTATTTTATAGAAACTTTTGTATTTTTAGATGAGAACCCCATAGTATAGGAAGATATCTAAAATATTACAATGTGATTATGTCATGATGGGGGGAACACATAATATTTGCACATGGTCAAATATGGTAGGAGAAAGAAGCTAGATACTCGAGTAAATCTATTAATAATTATAGGGCCAATAATAATATGGAATATATTTTTCTTAAATCTTGCAATAGGACTTTGGTTGATGCAGAGCAAGAAAATTCTAGTAATAACATGGAAGACTTATACCTAAATATATTATTTGATCATAAATGTTAGATATAACATCCTAAAACTAATAACATAAATTAAATGGAGGATGTGAAGCTGTGAAAGTTAAATATTTAGGAGCATGAAGAGTAAATGATGTTAAGAGACTCTCTTCAATAAAGAACAAATAATATATATCACGAACTAGTATGCAAAGAAATGGAAAACTTTGATACATAAGTTGTACCAAAGGTAGAAACCATATGATACCACTAGACATACTAATAAAATTTAGAAGGATTCTAATTACTATGAGATCACCAATAAATATTTCCCACAAAGCTTTTATAATTCAATGATGTAGACCCTACATTAAGGGAGGTGCATATAGAACTCCATCAATGTGCAAGATGTATCAAGAATCATCAATAAAGAATAAATCCTCATATGAATCTCAAATTAAATTCTTAAATTAACTATATGTAAGAAGCAGGAATTATATATTAGTTAGAGAAAGAAGATTGAGTATGTTTGATAATTTAACCTAAAAAGTCATGAGAGATCAGATTCTATGGTGACTACAGGGCATTGAACAATGCATAAATTAATGACACATTTTGGATTCCTTTCATAGATAAAGTTCTTAAATTGGTTGTAGAGAGTCAATTCTATTCATTCATATATGGTTTTAGTGGAGATCATTATATTTTGATCATAGAAAAATATAATTCAAAGACCATTTTTATAACAGATTGGCGTTAGTTTGCATATAAGGTAATTCCCTTTGGTTTGACAAATGCCTCTATTATTGTTTCTAGAGCCAAAATCATTGTATTCAAGGACATTATACATGAATTTATAGATGTCAATTTTTATGATTTGTCTATGTTTATCATAATTAAATATCGCATTTCCAAGATACAAGTAATGTTGTAAAGATCTCAAGATTTGTACACTACTATGAATTTGAAGAAGTATTTGTTCTTCAATCTTTTGGTCTCTTATTAATACATGTAGTATATAGTGATGGTATTCAAGTTAATCAAGACAAAATAACATTTATTGTGATATTTTCATCTCCTATAAGTTATTATAAAGTGTGATTGTTCCTAGGGCACATTGGGTATTATCTCAAGTTTATCTTGGGTTATGCAGTTATATATGATCCATTAGAAATACTATTATGCAAGGATATAAGGTTTGAATGGACTGATGAATTTTAAGCAACCTTCATATATTTAATGTAGAGTTTTGTAACAACCCCAATATTGGTATTTTTTGATTGAATTAATCCATTTCACATCGATGTATATTCTTCCATAATCATAGTAAGAATGGAGTTGGCCCAAAATAGTATCACCCATTTCACTTCATAAGCCAAAAAAATTTAATGGATAAGAATAAATATACTAGTACAAAACATGAATCTTTATCTATGTTGTTTGAGCTATAAAAATTTATGAAATATCTCTTGGCTACACCATTTGAATTCATTATATATAATCAGGCTCTGAGATATATGGTGAAGAAAACCATGTTAGGAGGATGGATATCTAGGTGGTTAATGATATTCCAAGAATTCCAATTTAAGAATAATCTCAAAAATATAAGAGAAAATGTTGAAGAACAAAAGGTGTTATAATATTTCATTAGCTGATCATCTATTAGACATGTATTTATGATTCCAAAGAATATGGAAGATATAGCCAATTTTATATAACAAAGAGTTTTTCCTATGCATTATGAAAACAAAGATAAAAATTGGCTTTTTACAAGAGCATTACCATTTAATATTTTAAAAGGGACTCTTTAAAATATAGGTAAGGATGACGTATTGCACATAGTAGTCTTGAAATATGAAATACCACAATTGTTAGAAGATGCACATCAAAGAGCCACATGAGGACACTTTATAAGATAGTATAGAATGAGGAAGATACTATAAATTTGAATATGGTTGCCTAGTCTATTTCAAGATACACATAGACTTGTAATAAATTAAGATGTTTGTCAATCATTAGGGAGGACAAATCAAAAGGATGAGATGCCTCCAATCTAAATGTTAGTGGTACAACCATTTAAATAATAGGGTCTTGATTTTATAAGTCTTATAAATCTGCCTAGTAAGGATAATCATTACTTAACCACTATGATGGATTACTTCATCAAATGAGTATAATATTCTATGCCATTAATTTTTATTCATAAAGATGTAGGAAAATTATTATATGAGAACATCGTAACCAGATTTGAATGTCTTACAAAGTTAGCTAGCAACTAAGAAATGCACTTTCTGATCAATACCATCAAGACATTGACTAATGAGTTCATAATATTATAGCATAAAATCACACCTTCTCATCCTTAAGCTAATGGGAAAGGAGAAGCATAAAATAAAGTTATTGAGAAGATGTTTATGGAAAATTGTAATGTGTAGAGAGATGATTGGGAAGATCAAATTCATATGATGCTATGGGATTATAGAACTAACTATAAACATGTTACAGGATTTACCCATTTTAGTTGGTTTATGTAATGAAAGAAATGATGCTAATAAAATACATAGTTCATAGTTTATGAATTGCATTGATAGCGTGATTGGGAGATCAAGAATCACTTCAGAAAAGATTGTTGGATTTGAATAACATAGAGGAAACTAGGTAGAGAACAAAATGGATGCAATAAATAAACATTAAGATCCATTTGGTATGACATGATCATAACCTAAGATCTAATGAATTGCATTCAAGACAAATAGTTATTTTATATGATAACAAATTTATAACATAAACAAGGAAGCTATGCATTTGGTGGAAATGACTGTATGTGATCAATAAAGTATCACAAAAAGTAACTATAGTCCTCAATAGCCTTTAAGGAACCATCCTTTTGAGGTCAAAAAATGGTTATAGGCTCTTAAGCTTGAACACTAATGAATTATATAAATCTCTTTCTATAAAATAGAGTGAATTTTGAATAACACCATGTAGTTATGAGTTGCTTTTACTCTAGAGTTTTCCTATATTTTTATAGGTTTTTAGTGTAGCTATATATAGTGTGATCTCTATATTGTATAAATTCTTATCATCATTGAAAATTTAAAATTGTAGATCATGTTATTGAATTAGTAGAGTAACGAGAAGGCATAGATCATTTTATGAATTAATTTTAAGAACAAGGCATTGATTAAATATTACAATTGAAATGTAATGGATGATAAATATCAAGACAAATAATGCCAAGGCACTCCAAATATTGTGTCATTCATAAAATAAATAAGTCTATTAGAACTAGGTTAAGAAAAGTAAAGGAAATTCTTTAGAAATTGAAATATGGTGTGTCACTTTGACAAATTATGTGAGATGAAATAATGTACCTATCAATTAGAACAAGTAGTTCACATCACAATAATAAATAAATTCAAATAAAAAAGGATAATGGTGCAAAAATAAGTCAACAAATTAAAGTGAAGTTGGATAAAGTAAAATCTATATAATGGAGGGTATACTAAGTAAATCATAATTGCAATTCATATCTAAAAAGAGATTTTTAAAAATTGAGTTTGATATATCCAATTGAGTACACAATCATCAACATGACCACCACCAGACAACAACTACAATGAATCGATCCCAATTTATAATAACATTTTCTAACTTGTACACAGAATAAATGGGCATTTGGATAACACTACAATAGATAAGTTACCATAATCCAAACCCATTTTATTTTATCTATGTGATAGAAAATAATTTTTTTCCTCAGATAAGGCCATGGTTTTAACCCAAGATCCCTAGTCATTCAACATTAAGTGTGAGGATATGATGTAGGGTGATTTACCAAGATCCATAATATTTGGAAATTGGATAAAGTAATGATGAATTTTTTGAGTCAATACAATGAAGACGTACATTATTTTTTGAAATATGTTATCATCCTTGCTATTAACACAAACATAGTGGTACAGGTAATAAGGCTTTCAATAAGAGGAAAGTTATTGGTCATGTACAATACAAGAAGTAATTTGATCCATTCAAACACTAGAGATAAATTTTCTCGAGCATCTAGAGGTATTTCCATTTGTTAAGTGGATTATGTTATAGTACAAGTACTCTATAAATGAATCACTAAATAGTTCTAGAAAACAACTAAGAGTGTATGGAAGGAACAAAAGGGGTCATCAATATTTCATATTGAATTCTCTAGCTTTAGGAGGAATTTAAATGCCCAAAGTTATTTATGACTTAGCTAATCATAAATATTTAAAAGGTCATCAATGGTACTTGTCAGAGCTTCTAAGTTTATTTTTTGGTATTTTTGATTTTCTTGACTTAATGTAAGTCCCCTAACAACCCTATCACACCAAACATATATTATTGTCTTGAGAACACATTTACAAATATACCATGGAATAGAATAGGAAAATAGTATGAAAATTTGATGCCTTTGAATGCATGTTGGGTAGAGATATAGGGTCTCATAGAACTTCAACCCAGTTTGCCTACAAATGTATTACAATATATGGTACTGATCATAGTGATTATGAATATTGATGATGGAATTCAAGTATTAATCTATAAGCTTCCTGTTGGTCAAATTTGGCCCACATATAAATGTTTTACATGGTTTGATGGAATGAGTGGACCAAAGGTTTCAAATAGGTCTAAGATTTCAAAATAAAGAAGACAACCAAGTTTTAATGTGTTCTAAACATTTAGAAGCATGAAAATAGTTGCACAAGCATTAGAAAATCATTAGCACCTTGAGAGATTGATCAAAATATTAGTTTTGCATGTTTAAGAGCGAAACCATCACCAAAACATCATGTAGGAAAACAAATGGGCTAGTTTACTTGTAAAATTTATAAATATGCTTATAAAGCCTTTTACAACTAGAGGATCATGCACAATCAAATTTCATCATGCTAGGAACATTCTCTATAAGTTTCATGTTTACTCGAGCTTTCTAGACTAAGTTATGGAGCTTAAAAATGGAACCTATTGAGCAAGATATTTGCATGAGTATCAAGTTTGAGCCCTATAAATTAACTATTTGGGTTTAAAATCCCTTAAAAGGTTTAAAGTTAATAAATATTTAATGTTCTACATGAGATCGCATACTGACACATGAGATCTATTAGTTCACACTGGAGTCCTACAGGTCAAAACTTTACCAGGTTAAAAGCCCTTAAAGAGCTATAAGTTGGATGAGATCCTATGGTGTGGGTTCATTGAGTAGAGGTATGATGGTGTGAATTCAATGACAAGAAGGTGGGTCTAGGAAAATTTTATGGTTCATGTTCATTCATACCAATGATCCATAGTGCATGGGAACTAATAGGAAAGTGGGCCTAGATAGATTAAAGGCTCATATTGCTTCATACATTTTGATCCTACAATGTACAAGCAAGTCAAAATGTCATAAGGACATTCAAGTTAGGAAATAACTAGACCAAATTTATTCATACCATTGATCTAATGGTGCATGTTTAATGACAATAAATGGGCCTAATGAAACCAAAGGCTCACATTCATTCATTCATTTTGATTTTATAGGGATCTTCATAGAATGAAATAAATGGACCACGTTCATTCATACATTTTGATTTAATGGTGTGAGATAATTCAATAATTAAGTGAGGATCTACAAGGCCAATATAAGTGAAGAGAAATTGGAGAATTTTGATTTGTTTGAGCCATTTTTGATAGACAAAGTTGAACCAAAGGAACCATTTTTGAATGAGGCAAATAATTGTTTTAGGCTCATTATTCCACCATTATATTTTAATCAAACAACATGGGGTGGAAAAATCAGATGTAGTAATGTGATCAAGATGGTTAAACATAAGGGTATATTACCGTTAAAAGCTAAATATGGACTTCTAGTTTGACATATTATAGTCTACAGGGTTCATTATGTGACTGTGTTCTCTATATTTTATATGGAGGATCTTCATATGTAACAAATTCTTAGTTCTCATAGGTTTTAGATGTATAACATGTCTATTATGGCCTAATAAAGAGATCAAAGATGCACTAGTGATGTTGAAGCAATATCAAGCTATTTTTTGGTTTCCATGGATATTGTGATTATGCTAAAACCAATAATTGGATTTGTTTTGACCTATAATAGACTTGTGCTTGATATTATAACAAATAAATATGTAAATGTGATCATGGAGAGGTGTCTCACCTATCACATGGTCAGATGTTTGATAAATAGGTATCGATGGTCACAAAAAGTAGATGTGGAATAATTCTGTCAATTCTAAGACATGGTCCTCAGAAGTAGATTAGATAGAAAATGACATGGATTTCCAAGGAGGACACTGAGAGGATGGATAATGAAAATAAGCATTCAATTATTTTATATAATTCATTCCTTATTGATTAGACCATGAGTCACCATCCTTGAACTTGTGCTAATACATCACAGTTCCTCTCTCTCTTCCTTTTTCTATATATGTTCCAACTTATACCACATGTAGAAATCTCTAAAAGTTTTAGACAATAAACCTCTAAAATTTTTAGAGAAATATAATCTTATGGTTTGGCTTGCTTAGGCTATACCAAAATTATATTGTAACACCTTTTGATGCAATAAAGATAGAATTTCATCATTTTGCAAGCTATATTGAAGTGTGTGTTATGAATTCATGTACTTTGGTTAAGTGAATGTATGTTCCTTGTCTATGTCTACATTTTCTAACCTTCATGAAGTGTTTGGTAGCTATCACATGCCATTATAAGTGTAGTTTAAAATTTGTTTTTTAGTTTAAAAGTGGATATCTACACTCTCATACTAGTTTGATAACTAATTCATGCCTTATTGTGAAATATACATGTGGGATTGATCTCCTTTTTATCTCGAATGTGTCTCATAGTGCATTTTGTGTAAAGTATAAGTGTCCCCATTAATGGTATGTCACCCCATTTTTACATGATTTCATTTATTATTGTATCATTTTATCTCTTTTCCAAACAAACATTAGATTAGGTCTAGTTTAGGTGATAGATCTAGAAGGTAGCCAGCATTATCTATATGTCTCATCCATTGTTAGGATACCTATAGTCCTAGGACCAATCCCATGTTGGACTATATTTGTGTAAGAGGACTTGAAGAATCCCCTTATTTATCTAGGGTGCAATCTAGATCCTCAGTAATTCCCAAGGCACCAATCACACCACTATCATTTTTCAATAGCATGTTAGATGTGGATACAAAAGTATAGAAATAAATAGCCTTGGTTTTAAGGGAAATGCAACTAATGAGATATCTACCTACATGTGTAGAGTACACATTATTGAAACAACAAGGAGAAGTGTAAGCATAGTTATAGCCATAACTTGATCTATTTACATATTCATCACAACCACTTGTAGACAAGTTAAAATATATATCTCATAGATCATTAACATCAAATAATAATTTTAAAAGTTAAAATTTATGGTTGAGTGATAATAGCATGCCAAAGATAATTACATAATAATATTTATCACAACTAGGGGTGATTGCATAAGATGTCTATAACTTTATGTTATATGATATTAGAAATTATATTTATGATGAGGAGGAGAAAGAGTTTTTCTTCTGAAAAGTAGTGCACACTTTCCTATTTTACAACAATGTGCTAGTGTACTCATAGTTGAGATACACAAACCTCCAAAATTTATAATTATGGACATGGTCATAGAAGAGGAAGAAATCAAACATAAAATGACTTAAATTTTCCTAGGAATATCATGTATATGAACATCAACTATAATGATGATGCCCTTGTATACTGTTAAGCAATAATAAGGGGTGGATCAAGTCACATAACACCAAGGAGTTACTCAATAACCATTGATGTGAAACCAGTAACACACATACTACATGGACATCCCATTTAGTCATATAATGAATGGGAACTTTTGACAAGTTACAAAATGTGGAGTAGGATTTTGATAAGGAGGACATATAAAAAAAACTAGCTATAAATAGATATCAATCCAAGTGGAAGAAGAAAATTTTGGTTCCACCTTCTTAAACAAAGACAATAGTAAATAAAATTAGAGTGGTTAGTTATTCTCCTTCTCAATCTCTACCACTTTCTACCCCTTTCCAAACATTGTCACCATACACCCCAAGTGTAACATGTGATCCTAATACTAGAGAGTCTCTGGTTGAAGTAATGCAACAACAAAATACAAACCATTAGCCCATAATGCAACAAAAAATTAAAAAACCATAGGTGGAAATCATAAATAAATAGGTGCAATAAATAATTAAGGTCTAAAAAGAAGTTGTTAGGGTGACGGAAGACGTAGAAAAGACCAAACTATAGAATGCCAAACAATAAGAAGAGAAAAATAAGAAAGAAGAAGATGAGTAAAATAAGGAATAAGAGGAGAAGAATACAAAATAAGAAGTTGTGCAATATAAAAAAGAATAGGAATTAAAGGACATAAAATACATAGAAGAAAAAGGTAAATGCTAACACAGTAGCCATGGAAGGTGAAGAGAAATCGAAAGAAGTCTTGTGTAAGTAGGAGGAGTTGAATCATAAATAAACTGGAGATAAAGTTTCCAAGGAAACCACAAACCATGCTAAACTAGTGACAAATGAGAAATCAAAGAAAGATGTGAAGATGAAAATAGAGGTGGATACCAAGGCAAAGGAGGAACTAGAGTTGATGAATAAGGTTTTACTCAAAAGTGACATCTAGAAGGTTGAATAGTGAGATTAATATGTGTACAATATAAAGGAGGCCAAGAAGGAACCAAATATTGAATCTCAATAGCCTTCCAACTAAATACATAGGTTAGGATTGGCATAATTAGGAACCAAAAATAAGTGTTGAAGGATCAAACATAGATAACTATCCAATGAATGTTGGATGTCAAAAATCCACCACTACGATAAAATTATATAACACTCCTTGTTTCACAAATTTGGCACCAAATAGGTTAGGCAATAACTTCTATGGCATCTTTGTTTCGACCACAAAAAGTCATGAGGCATCACTTGACATGATCCAACATACCTTAGCTAAGTAGATTAAGGTAGCTTTCATATTATAGGAGTCAATCACATAAAAAGAAACTAAGATGGAGTAAGAAAACATATAGTTAAGGGAGGAAAATTTATACTTGTATGTGCACTTAGCCATGTCCTGCAACATCATATATGATACTTTATAGACATTAGTGATCTATGTCGTAGAATACCATGTGATATAATATTAGAAGCAAATCATAACCTTACTCTCTAGAATCACTAAATATTTGGTGATTTAGATAAAAATTCAAGAACTTTGAATGCAAGGTCATCACTTGAAGGCTAAAACAAAAATAATATTTTAAGTCTTTAAAGAATATGAGAAATTGTTTGACATTGTTATGTTGTAAGCCACAAAAATTTATCACAACATGGTCAGTTACAATCAATATATTTAAGATACTTAGAATGAAATGAAGACATATTTTTCCATGTTAGACAAATCCAAGCCATCCATGAAATATCATACATCCATGCTAGATCAGATGGATGATACGTCAAGGGATTCCCTTACCTCAAGAGATAATGCTATGGACAATATGAATAAATTGAAGAATTAGATGATATGGTACATGTTTGTTGGTGTGCAGACTCAATGCTATACATATGCGATGGAGGAAATGTCACATGACATTTAACTTAGGTTCTCATTTAATAGAACCATCCTCACTATCACAAAGGATGAAGGCATCCATAATTTTATGTAGTGTCAATCTCCTTTATGCACATTGATTAGTATGGTGAATGATGCCTTAGTAGATATAATAATTAAAAATAAGATCTATGACATAATGATAGTTCTCCCTTTATTAGGTCATTAATAATCCCTAATTGTTTTCATTAAACTAGCTTGCACAAGAACTTCAAACCAAGAGAATAAAAAAAATGCAGCTACCAATTCAACCAAAATAGATGTGTCCAACACCTAAATGTGCAACTACATCTTCTTTAGCCATAGTTTCCATAGAACCATCTTCTTCATTGGCAACATCTTCTAGCATGCTCCCAATTGCACCACCATCATTGTAGCCTTCTCCAATTCTTTCTATACAATCCATGTTTCTACCAACTTTATAGGCATTATGAGTTTCAATTTTGAAAATTTTGATTTTTTTTGAAGTTTAGAAGGCCACAAGTATTTGGATTAAATCCAAGATGATTGAAAACCTATAAAGGGAATCCTCATAATTATGCCAATCTATTGAAAACCTGTGAAGGGTGGTAGACTGGTATATTTCTTAGTTGAAAACCTAAAAGGATGGTTAAGTAGTGCACATGACATAAAATGTAGTAAATAACACCTTGAGTAATTACTGTAAGAAATGCTTTTTGACCAATCCCTCAGTCTAGTGCATGAATCTCCACCAACTATAGAACTCACCACACTTCCTGTGACTTTGCCTCTGGATGAGACAACTATTTAGGTCTAGAAAAGTGTTGGGAGTAGACATACTTGATCATAAATCGTAGAGTATATATGAATTATAAGTGTTTCATATCTAGTTTTTTGTATAATGTGTATCAGTTTTTATGTATTTCACACATGCTTGTATATCAAAAGTCTGTATAATATATAACACACCTTTGTGAGAGAAAATAAATATTTTGATTATGAAGCATCAGAGCCTTCTCACTCTATAAATATTTTAAATTTGTAAAGGAAAAGGTTTCCAAATATGAGAGACTAATATAGAGATCAAGTAATGGTTATTTTCAATGTCTTAAGAACTTGTTTCATGCACATTTATCTTCTATTTTGTTTGAATATATTTATTAATTTAAAAAATAATTAATGTTATTTTCCTTCAATTTGAATTTCCATGAATATTCCTTAAGTATGAACTTAATGAATAAATTGAAATGTCAAATCCTTGTTTAAGTTCTAAATCTATATTTCACTTCGTACAAACCTTAACATGTTTTGATAGGAATTTCTAAGAATATTTGCTAACAATTAGCATTATACTTAGACGTCACAAACTAAAAATTTAGAATTAAATAACTGACACTCTAAACTAACTATCAATATAAATTTTAAATGTTGACATGGTGTCATTTAAATATCATGTATGTGTGAAGCTAGGATGCACCACTATTGATGCCTCTCTAATAAAACCAAAAAAATACAAGACCAAAAATTCTAATAGGTCAAGATCTTGAAACAATACTAAAAAATTGATTCCTATTGATTTCTTGAAATAATTACAAATCCAAACCATGTTTAAACAAGCCACAACTCAAAAAATAGAGTTTACATGCAAAATTTAAAAAACTAAAATTAAAAAAAATGTCTATTTTTAAAAACTCCCAAAATAGCCCAAAAATCTCTTGAAATACCCTAAACCCTATAATTAGACTATGTGATGAAATTCAATTGAATTTGATTTTTGGTTCTAAAAATATATAATTTTTAAAAATAGGAAAAACCTAAAATAATAATTAAATCATAATTTTGGACCCTCAGATGATCATGCATGACCTTCAAGAATATTGAAAACATTACTAGGTTGATAGAATGGCTTAAAAAAGCAACAACCTTTCTAATACAGTTGTTTTAGCATGTGGAAGAGCTCAAATAGAGTTAAAGGTCAAAAGTTATGGCTTCTAGAATGTTGGCCTATTTTTTATGCATCATTCTCCTCTGGTTGAAAACAACTTAGCTCATATGAGTTGCCCTAATTGTACTACTACCATTATTCCTTGTCAATCATCTTCAAATCCCATTTTTTAATCTAAGTGTTGTCTTCTTACTGCAATCCTTCCCACTACATAAAATAAATTTATAATTCTCTTGCCTTGTGCTCACTGTCTTCATATCCAAAACCCACACTATTTTTTCTTCTTCTTTGGAACTTGTTGTTCCTAGTTTACTTCTTCATCTTCATCATATTCACCATATTTTCAGTGGAATTCATATAAATTTGAAACATTGAATACTAGAAATATATCAATTTTTTTTGGTAAACTTACCTCATAAGTATTATCATTGATTTTCTCCACAATTCTACATAATCCAATTTTCTTGTACTTTAGCTTATTGTATGTGCCTTTTGGAAACCTCTCTTTACTCAAATAAACCATTAATAACTCTCCTTCTTTAAATACCTTGGAACTTCTTCTAACATCTACTGTTACTTTATATTTCTAATTATTTTCCTACAACTTTCTTCTTACTCCTTACAACTATTGCATATGCTCTGGAATTGAAAATTCTACCAAATCTAAAATAATCCTAGGATTTCTTCCATAAATAATTTGAAAAGGTGACTTTCCTATTGATCTATTCATTAAAATTTTATATGCAAACTCAGGGTGTAGTAAATCCAAGTCCCATTACTTTGGTTTCTCTCCCACTATGCATCTCAATAAATTTTCCAAGCTCTTTTTCACAACTTCTATCTATACATTTGTTTGTGGGTGATATGCACTACTGAATTGTAGCTTAGTATCCATCTTATTTCAAAAAGTCCTCCAAAAATGACTTATAAATTTTGTGTCCCTATCTAAATTAATAGTTTTTAGAACACCATGCAATCTCACAATATCCATAAAAAATAATTCTACAACTCTAGTGGCATCATTGATTTTCTTACATGTAATGAAATGAACCATTTTAAAAAAATTGTCTACAACCAAAAAAATTGAATCATTACATCTTTGTGTCTTTGATAATCCCAACACAAAATCCATACTCAAATATGTCCATGGCCCTCTTAGAATTGGTAATGACATGTAAAATCCTATATTTTATCTACGTCCTTTAGCTACCTAACATATTATGCACCTTGAAACATACCTTGTCATATCTCTCTTCATCTTTAATTAAAAATACTTTTCCTCCACCAAAGCTATTGTCTTCATCTTACTAAAATATACAACCAAACCACCACTATGTAATTGTCTTATTATATTACCTCATAGAGACCCATATGGAATGCATAATCATTTTCATTTGAAGAGATAACCTTCTTGTATAAGATACTCTTCATGAATAGAATCTATCCCACCTATTAATGGATTTCTACCTATTCAACTATCTTGCCAAAATATGGATCAATATCATACAATTCTTTAATAGATTCAAATCCAATTACTTCACTCACAATAGTAGTTAATAATTCTACCCTCTTGATCAATGCATCAACTACTTGATTTTATTTTATTTATTTATGTTTCGACACAAAAGTGTATCCTTGCAAGAAAGAAACCCACTTTGCATGCCTACTATTCAAATTCTTTTGTGTATTCACATACTTTAAAGCCTCATAATCTATAAATAGTATAAAATCCTTAGGCACTAGATAATGCTTCCAATGTTTTAATGCTTGTACAATTGCATAGATTTCAACATCATAAGTAGAATACTTTGTTCTTACCTCATTCAATTTTTCACTAAAATACACTATTGACTTTCTTTTTTGACTCAGAAAAACACCAATTCCCACAAATGAAACATCAAAATCAACCTCAAACACTTTGTTAAAATTTAGTAATGCTAAAATTGGTCTTTCTGGAATCTTCTTCAAAATTTTAAACATTATGTGGATACTCTAGTTTATGCAAATTCCTTCCCTCTCATGCAATCGATTACTGGTGCTACAATACTACTAAAAGTTTTAATAATTTTTTTGTAAAAGGTTGTTAAACCATGGAAACTTCTTACCTCTCTAATGATTTTTGGAATAGGCCACTCAATAATTGTCTTTATCTTTTCTTCATCCATTTTCACACAATTTTTTGAAACTACAAATCCCAAAAATATGAAACTATTCTACATAAACCTGCACTTATTCATATTTGAGTAGAACTTCTCCTTTCTTAACAAATCAATTACCATTCTTAAATGCAGTAAGTGTTCTTCTTTAGTATTATTGAATATCAAAATATCATCAAAATAAACAACCATAAATTTAAAAATATATTCTCATAGTATTGTATTCATCACCCTCATAAATGTACTAGGTATATTAGATAATCTAAATGTCATCACCATCCACTCATATAAGCCATTTCTAATCTTGAATGTAGTTTTTCACTCATCTCCTTCATGAATTTGAATTGGTAATAACCACTCCATAGATCAATCTTCCTAAAATATTTTTCTCCTGTAAGTGCATCCATAATATCATCTAAATGAGGTATACGAAACCTATACTTGATTGTAATTTTATTAATTACTCTACTATCCACACAAAATTTCCATCTTCCATCTTTATTTTGAGTTAGAAATGTTGATGTTGCACATGGACTCATACTCTCACTTATCACTTTCTTCCTTAGCAATTTAGTAATCTATTTATTTAATTTTGCATGTTTTTTTGGACTCATCCTATAAGCTTCTTGATTCATTAGATTTGATTCTAGAATCAAATCAATGTGATGTTTAATATCTCTCTTTGATGGTAAATCATTTGGAAACTCATCAGACATAACATCTATATATTATTTCAACACTCTTATTGCTTCTATTGTTATTGACACCATTTTTTGTTTCTTTATTCTTTGTGACTACTGCATAACATCAAAATGCTACCCTCATATCTTGGATAAATTCTTTAGTATAGAGCATGCTTTCTATCTTCTCTTCCTTTTTAAGAGGTAATAAAACTACCTATGTACCACCTTTCCAAAAAGTGTATGTGTTCTTTGCTCCATCATGAACTACTTTCTTGTCAAATTATCATGACCTATCTAATAACACATGACATGCATCCATCGAAATAACATCACACCATATTTCATCATTATAAGTTTTTCCCATATAAAACTTGATAAGCACCTTTTATCTATTGTAACCTCATTCCCTTTCTTAAACCATGAGATCCGATAAGGGTTAAGATGCTTTTCACATTGCATATTTAGTTTTTTGATCATTTCTTTGGAAACCATATTTTTACAACTACCACCATATATAATTACTTTTCATACCTTTCCACTTAAAGTACATCTTATTTAAAAATATTTTATCATAGCCATGCATCACCACCTTTATTCTACACTTGATCCTTCCTTGGATAAATCACGGTTCTTCTCATCATGAGATTCTCTCCTACATCAGCTGGTCCAAATTTAGTATTCCACTTGTCTATTTCAGCCTCAACTAGATTTACTCTTCGGCAATCTTCTTTCCTCCTTTATTGATATTGATAGTTTGGACACTCAAATTTTATGTGCCCTTATTCTCTAAATTTTTAATAGACATAAGATCTACATTGATTTAGAAGCCATCATTTATCACCACCATAACCTTGTCTTCGCCAAAATCCTCTTCCTCTTTGTTGGTATTAAAATCCTTGCCTATTATCATCTTTCCTTTCTACACTAGATGATGATTCACCTCTATTAGAATTAATGCCACATCTAGTGGTATTAAACCCACCTCTTCCCCTTATTAGAGAGGATTTACCTCTTGGACCACGAGATGTCCTTCTAAAAGTTTGTCTATAATTTTTTTCTTCTACCTTCAAAGCTATTTGACAAGCCTCCTCCATGTTAAGTATTATATGCATGCTTAATTCATCTTGAATAAAAAATTTCAAACTATTTACATACCTTGCAACCATTTTCTCTTCTATTTCATAATGTTCCACTCATATGAAAAGCTTGTAAAATTTATCTATATATTCTTGTATACTATGATTTTTTGCCTTAAATTCTAAAATCTTTTGTATAGGGTTTGTGCATAATCCGTGAAAATAAATTCTCCCTCAAATTTTTCTCCATTTTTTTTCATGAATTAATATTTTCTTTACCTTTTCTCTGTCTCTTTTTCTATAGGTGATCCCACTAAATCATTGCATGACCTTTCAATTTTGTGCATGCAAACTTTACCTTCTTGTCTTCTCTCATAGTCTTCCACTTAAAGAACTTCTCTATGCTATTCATACACTTTATCAACTCCTTTGGTTTTAAACTACCTCCGTAATCTTGAACATCAATCTTGATTCCTTCATTTCTTCCTTCTAAATTCTGAACCATCCTCTCTTTCATCGATGGTGGCTGCTCTTCTTGTTCCTCTTCTTGCTGAATTTTCCATCACAATCTATGTCTTCCTCACCACCACCTTGTCTTCTTTGATTGGTGATAACCTTTGTTACTTGTTGAACTTACCTCTACAATGCTTGTATCATCTGGTTCATCTGTGCCATACCTCCTCATCTCCTTGACATTCTTTACTCCTCTAAGATTTGAAGTTGCTCTGATCCCAGATAATGAAATCAAATAAATACAAAACTAAAAATTCTAATAGGGTAAGATCTCAAAACAATACTCAGAAGTTGATTCCTATTGATTGCTTGAAATAATTACAAACCCTAACCATTCTTATATAAGTCTTAACTCAAAAATTAGAGTTTACATGTAAAGTTTGAAAAAACCTAAAATCTAAATAAAACACATATTTTAAAAAACCCCCAAAATAGCTCAAAAATCTCTCTAAATATCTTAAACACTATAATTAGAGTATGGGATGAAATTAAACCAAAGTTGATGTCTGGTTCTAAAAATATACAATTTTTAAAAATAGAAAAAACCTAAAAAATTAATCAAATCAAAATTTTGGACCCTTAGATGATCACATATGATCTCTAAAAAATATCAAAAATAGTGCTAGACCAATAGAATGGCCTAGGACAACAACTACCTTTTAGATACGATCATTTTGGTGTGTGAAATAGCTCAAACATATTTACAAGTAAAATGTTATGACTTTCATAATGTTGTCATATTTTTTCTACATCACTCTCACTTATAAAAATTACAACTTCTATATCAATTCTCTATTTTGTAATTATAATTCAATGTACTAATTAAAAATGTAACATCTTATAGTTTACACTAGATTATCTTTTATGATATCAAAGAAAGACTGAAATATTTATTACACAACCTATTTTTATTTTTATTTAGGTTTCTTATTTCTTGAGTTCAATTGTCCAAACAATTTTCTACATGTACCCCCCAAAAAATATTTTAACGGAAGAAAGTGTTTAACCCTAATGCTATATAGAGGCTTAATAGGATTCCTAGTCTTTTTTGAAGGCATGTTTACATTTTAGAAAAAAAAAGAGGTATACATCGAATGTGTCCCCAACTTTGGGAATGAAAAAGAAAAGAGGATTTTTCATTGGAGTATATCACTCTAAAGAGAGCATGCTTATATTTTATACAATTAATGGGATAAATAAGTATATAAATACTTGTGAAGCCTGCATCATTAGAAAGATAAACTTAGATTTGTATAAGTGAGGTGACTGATGGTCATACATTAACCCTTTCCATGAATCATAAATAGTCCATACAGTTATTTCTACACTGATGGGATCGCTATTGAATTTTGGCACTAACATCTCAATGAATTTTAACTTATAAGGAGAAGCAATGGTTTTTTTAACTACTAGTATTCACATTACTTAAGGAAAAGGCATAGAGATTGAAACACTGTTGAGATAATTATTCACGAAGATGAAGATAAAAGATATACATATATATTGACTTGCTAAAATGAGTCTACTCAGTATAAGTTATGACCAATCAATAAGTATAAATGTTTTGATGGTATTAAGTGTTTAAGGATTTTTTATAAAATCATTAGTCAATGGGTTTGCAAGAAATGGTTGGTCTTCTTATGTTTTCATGATTTTTTCAAGATAATGAAATAAATATTGATCTTGAAGTTTGGATAGATGAGGAAAACAAGAATTGAACTTTATTTTCAAGGTTAGATTAAGAGTACTTATGAGTTTGTTGTTTGAACCTAATTTTAAATTTTATATTTTGTGAATAGTAAATTGACTCTTGAGTAAAAAAATTTATATAAAATTTGATTTATCATTATTTTAATTAAATTAATGAATAATTGTGTTGAGTAACTTGATCTTAATAAAGGTTTAGTGTAATTTTAGTGGCTTAATCTAAAAATGATTGTGTCTGATTTTTAAGGAATTCACATTTGATTTGTGATAAACACAAGTTAAATAACTAGACCTCCTTCCATCCTTATAGTGATTTATATAAAAAGTGGTAAATAGGAAGATAAAGCATCTTATTAGAATTTATAATACAAGGAAGTAATTCACATAGTGTGGAATCATTCCTTTCATTCAACACATATAATAGAACTATATATGTTACCACATACAAAACAATTTAGGTAATGAACCCAATTATTATCATGACAAGAAAATATGAATAGGTAAAGCTTCCAAAATAATAACATGTATTGATTCGTATTGAATGATCAAATAATAACAAATCATACTTAAATAAGTTTGAACTGAGAATTGGAGTTGACATGCAAAAATTTAGAATGCTAAAAATAATAAAAATTGATATGTTATTTTTAGCATCTACTAATTTTAGAAAGTTTGGCATGCAAACACGTGCAGCTCTAAATTTTTTCAAAATTAAACTAAGAAATTAAATTAATCTATCAAATAAATATCAACTTCAGTTACAAAAATATAAAATTTTAAATTTAGAAAAAAACCAAAAATTATATTAAATTAGAATTTCAGATCTTGAGATGGTCACATATGGCCTCCAAAAAATATCAAAAATGCCCATAATTGGACGAGTTGGGTTATGGTTTTAATTCTAATTTTTTATATAATCATTTTATTGTTAGAATGTTATTGGAATATACTGATTATGTAATATTATGCTATGTTATATAAATATATCTTGGTGGTCATCTTTTCATCTTTAATTCTTTGTTCTAGCATATAGGGAAATCATACCACTCTTTTGACAATCTGTTTAAAGTTGATAAGAATACTAGCTTTCCTTGTTCATAAGCTCAGGGAACCTACTATGTCTGAAGTTACTCGAGACTTCTTTGGCCCAACAATCTATCATATCTAGCTATTAAATGTATGCAGGATATCTGAAGTTGAGGCATTGAAGCAAGGTGCCATTTAAGCGATTTTTTCCTAATAACCCATGTTTAAAGAATTGGCTACTGGAAGGGGCCCTAGAAGTTACCAATTAAACAAGCACTAGGTGGTCACAAGGATAAGTTCTCCCAAGAAGTTTTTCATCTTCTAAGCATTGTGGACCAAGTAAGTGAAAGTTCTATTCCTTTTTCAAATTTGATAGAGAAATCAGAAGTTAGAAATAGAAAGTAAGATGAACATGATCTAAGCCAATGTATTTCTCCTAAATCCATAAATGTAAACTAGGAACTCCATATATTAGATTTATTTGAAGTCTATATAATGAATTTATTCAATCAAAAGTTTTAGATTGAAGTCTCTTTCAAAATATTTACTCTTAAAGGTTTGATGTTAGCAAATCTTGAGGGTAATTGGTTCAATATACTGGCTAAGGAACATTTTAAGACATTTTAAATAAAAGGCTATCATTTTGTACACATCATCCAGTTAGAATGGGCAATAGTACCTCTTTTTAGGCAAAGCTTGGATGTTCCTATTTAGTCTATTCTTGTTGTTAGCAGGTTGTAAAACATTTCTCAAGCTATACTTAGAGCAATCAATGATAATGTCCATGACGACAAAGTTGCTTGTCGAGTTTATCCTAAATTTATGGCTGACCTAGATGATCCTATTGTACTCAAAATGCTTAAATGTAATTTATAATTTAAGAGCCTTGACATGGATCCTAGATCTATTCCCTTTAGTATAGTTACCCGATGAGTCTTTTGATATTGTAAGTATCTTTTGGTACCCTCCAATTATACTAAAAAATCCCTAACTAATGTGGTGATGGTACTTGGAACCAAAAACATAGGAGAACAAGTAAATATCATCCATATAAACTTTGAGACAATCTCCTTACCCAAAGAATGGGTGACTAGCTACAGCAAGTGTATCTATAGACCACCAAAGAAAAAACCAAGCACACTCCTAGGCTAACTTCTCTTCCTCCAAAAGAATATTTTGGAAGATATAAAATCTCCCTAGTGGAAGAAGCAAAATAAGAAACCCAACAAGGATAATTCCCTAGAGATCAAAAAATCAAAAGGTCTTAGTCCATGAAGAAACCTGATATAACTAATTTAGAGACCCTCAAAACCATAAGATTCCTAAGCCACAAATCTGACGCTTCTGAATCAAATTGGTCAGAATAACATAGTTTGTCTAATGAGTGTAATTCTTATGAAAACCTAGTTGAAAATCATTTTGGCAACCATCCTAATTGCGATACTTGTATAACTTATACCAAAACAATGCAGAAAGCTCTGCATATTAATATGTTTAGAGGAGAGCCAACTGATTAAAGAAAATCTCTTTCAAGAGAAGATGAGTTTAAAATCTCAACTACTTTAGAAAAAGAAGAAAATGGGGTAGATGTCAAATACAATGTTCTAGAAAATATGGGAAGATTTACCCCAAGGCAATTATATGTAAAATGTACATCTAATAGATAATTGTTTATGCAACATGACCCAATAGAAGTAGTATGTAGGGGAAAACATAACTCTACTACAACAAGGCAACTAAACTGGTGTAATTTAGTTTTAACTAAGTTGGAAAAAAATATTGATGAACTTTATGTGGAAATTACTCAAATGAGAAGCTTTCTAGATCAAAATTTAGGAATACTGGTTAAGAAACTATTGGCCCAAACACAGGACCTATCTCCACTAGTTAATACTAGTGACAGGATTAAAGGTAAGATAAACACAACCAAAGCTAGCCTAGTTGAGTTAAATAAAGGTCAAGATAAGTAAATAGTAATGTTAGATGAAGCCACTACCATAGCAAAATATCTGAAAGAAGTCCTTTCAGAACAAAAGCTAGACCTCTCTCTTGAGGCTATAAATATTGAAGAAATAAAAGAAGTTATAAAGAAGTTGATTATGACAAATACACAAGGCAATGATATGCTTAAATTAATCCACACAAGAATGCTAGACCTTTTAAGAGTTAATACTAGTA
The DNA here is from genome assembly GCA_037957365.1 of Torreya grandis. Taxonomy (NCBI): domain Eukaryota; kingdom Viridiplantae; phylum Streptophyta; class Pinopsida; order Cupressales; family Taxaceae; genus Torreya; species Torreya grandis. Next base: position 1,239,427 of record JARHVA010005136.1, read on the forward strand.
CAAATTTGCAAACTTAAAAAATGGACATTAGCCTTCAATAAATAGAAAAAGTTATCATAAAAATAAATGACCAACAGAGTGTTAGAGTAGAGGAAACTAAAAAGAAAATTCAAGAACTTCAAGAAAAGGTTGATACCTTGGTAGGATCATCCTTACTTATTTTGACTTAGATACATGAATTTTAGGAAAACATGAAAAGGTCTTATAAAAAAAACCCTCTGAGTATTGTCAAAATAGGAGAAGGAACCCCTTATAAGATCATCCCATTAAGATAACTTACTACAGAGCAAGTGTCTGATCATGCTAAACAAATTAGACAATTAACATCCTTTATAAACATTGAGTCATTAGGCATAAGTGATTTATTCAAAAGAAATTGATGATACCTACAAAAGGTTTGAAAGGCTTGATAAAAATACTAAAACTTTCAAAGAACTAGTTAAGCTTTCTAAAGATATAAACCAGAAAAAGAACATTGAAGAAGATTTCACTACCACCTATCTATATTTCAATGAACTTAGTTAATTAGATTAGAACCTTGATAATCAAAAAGTCCTAGATCCCTTGCATGCTTCATAGGATTGGATTGATTCCCTACTAGCCATCCTGATAGGGGTGCAAGAGGAAAAGGTTGTACATATCGATACACCTAGATGGTTGGAAGAAGTATACTCCTCAAACACCGAGTCATCCAGTTTGTCTATAGTCACACCTAGGATTAAAGAAACCTTTCCGCTAGGAAATTTTAGTATTGTTAAAGCCCTTGATCGAGATATATAATGAAATTTAGGAAGACAACCAGATGATCTAACTTACATTCTTATATTTCCATATTCACTCAATATTTATGGTTGGTGTGGAATAGGTAATGATATAAGATATATAATCTAGAGTCTAACTTTAAGAATCCATGGATGGGTGGAAACTCAAGAACCTGTCTTTGGGAATACTAAGGAAGAAGGCATGGACTTTCTAATTTATAACCTAGATGGTAGCATAAAAGGATGGTGGTTATCCCTTAAGGAATACCAAAGGGTTGTGAAAGGATCCATGATAGCTGACTTTGTTGAAGTAGTTATTTATGAGTATGTTGGAGACATGATAAATGATGATGCTATTGAATACAATATATTATTTAGGATGAAGCTTTATAACATGAAATGCTGGGGTAGATTCAAGTGTGATTTTGCTCTTTTGGCAATAAAAATAAAATAGAGCCAAAAGAATTAGACTAAACACATGTTTATTAATGCACTTCCTAGAGAAATCTCAAATGAAGTATTGGCCTACATAGCAACTAAAATGGAATCCATGATTGGATAAATAGCCACAATTACAAAAATGACCTTAGGTCAAATTATCTAGTTTATAGAAGAATATCTTTACAATCAATGTAAGGATAAAGATGTGGCCAAATTGCTTTAAAAACTAATGAAAACCATTGATAATAGTATCTAAAAAAATAGTTGATATAATGCACCAAGCTATTATGGTTCTGATAATTCTCATTGTAAATGCCACAAAGAAAAGATCAAGTCCCAAAAATAGAAAACTTAAGACAAGCTCAAGTATAAGAAGAGGTTCTCTAGAAGAAAAACTTATGTTAAGCCAAAAAGAACCATCTCAATAAAATGAACTATAAAATGTCATATCCATGGTCAGGAAGGGCATATAGCTCCTCAATGCCCAAATAATAAAAGGTATCCTAAAAAGATGAAAAATATTAGAGTTATACTTCTTAATGAAGAAATGTAAGTTATTTCTGAATTCAACTCAGATGATGATGTCTATTCAATACCCACTAAAAATAATATTTATTTTAGTGAAAATGAAAATCAAGTAAATCAATTTGAAGAACTATCTTCTTTTGATAATTTGAAGACTAAACTCTACTATTGTAATGTGATGTCTAGACTTGATCCTGAATTTAAAATGCAACATCTAGAATATCTACTCCATAAACATAAGCTCCCTCTTCATATCATCCCTATCTATCAAGATGAGCTTACCCAATTACACAACATTCATGGTGACCCTAAGGGAAAAACACTACAATATGTTGACTTTCATGAAAGCCCAATGTTATATGCACAATAAGAATGGAATAGAAAACAAAAATCTAAGACTAAGAATCCAAGCACAAAGAGACTGATTAAATACCAAAAGCCTCCTATTGAAATCCTTAGAGCTATAAAATCAAAAGTAGAATCTAATTCTTAAGATATTAATATATTAATAAAATGTTTTGAAGATTCTATAGAAGAAAACAACCTTGAAGAAGTTCCTCCTAAGCAAGGATGTTTCTATGCTGGAGAACAAAAATAAATTATTATCTCAGTAAACATCATTGATTCAAACAATGGTTTATTGACTTAAGATTGTTTAATTGATATTGGAGAAAATTTGAGTATTGCAAAGCATGGAGCTATCCCAGAGTACCTGTGTCAAGATGATTCATTAGATTTTGTTGCTATCGATGGGTCAAGGACTATTATAAACAAGTTTTCTCCTACGGTACTACTTGAATCAATTGGCATTGAGGCTTATGTAAAAAAATGGATGTTCGATAAGATGTCGATAGATATTATTTTCAGAATGAACTTCTTGAATTAATTTATGCCTTATACTATTCACAATAAATACTTGTCTTTAATCTTTTTTGGTAATAAACACCAAATTCCTAGAAAGACCCATGCAACTGTAAGAATTACCACAAGACCCCATGAAGAAGAAGGTAGAAAACTGCAGATGAAGAATTATAAGACAGTACAATATTTTGAAAAGAGAAAAGATATCTTGAGTACTAACATAACAAAGATCAAAATATTTTCTGATAATGATCCCAGAAGTTTTTGGGATAAGTGTAAATATATTTTTTCTCTTGATCTAAAACCTAGCATTGATCATACCTGAGGTATCAAATGTAACACTATCCCTTTCTCCCCTTCTTAAGTTAAAATAGGAGAAGAAGAGATCAAAGAATTATTGTAGAAGGATTTGATACAAAAAATTCATAGTGAATGGGCTTCTCATATATTCTATGTGAATAAACACTCAGAATTGAAAAGAAAAAG
>JARHVA010005136.1:1247500-1252500 GCA_037957365.1 Torreya grandis
TTAATGTGATTTATAGTATGTTTCATGTTATAATATTTAACCAAGGGTATGCAAAATAAATAGAATAAATGACATTTTATTTATACAAGTGAAAATTAAAAAATTGCATTTTAATGAGTTTATATATTATTCCTCAATATTCAATTATTTGATGTTGTTTAAGATTTAAATATTTATGAAGATTATGGATAATGAATATTATGGAGAACGGATTAAAGTGGGTAGAAATTGAGTGGAAGGAATCAAAGAAAGTATTATGGGATTCGACATATAATTTTTTAATTTATTTTTAATGAAATATAATTTATATTATTAATATAAATATATTTAAGTTATTAAATTATTTATGAAAAAGGGTTAGTGGTAGAAATGTATGCCACAATGATACATTAGATTTAGTCTAGGAAACATAAATAACATAAAAATGTTAAGGAACAAAAATTAGACTAAGCCTAGAAAAGTTATAGAACATAAAAAAATGTGACACTTAAACAACAACATCAAAGAGACCAACAAAGGAGTGGTTGTGATCAATAATATCTCCCTATCTAGAGCCTAGAAGATATTTCCCTTCAACAACAAGGTCCTATTGAGAATTAGTGGATTATTGATCTCCCTCATCTTTCACCTCAGTATCTTGCACAATGTGGCAAGGAGAAATAACCACAATGAGCCTGGGGAACCATTTATATGTAGGTGGTTACTTCCCAAATTAAAAACTTTTAAGTGAGAGATTCCACCTACATTATGCTATGGAAAACAAGTAGCCCTACCCCTAGTCCTATAGAGGGAAAGGAAGTATTAAGACCAAAAATCCATGTTATGCTACAGAAGGAGTGAAATGCCATGATTGAGAACTAGTAGCACAGTTGTGAGAACATCATGAGAATGATTACAATGAGGGCTGCCCTAAGAAGGGCCATTTCCACCTTGAGGTGGTGAGTAATATGGAGGAGAAGATGTAATAATGTAATATGAGCAACATTCCAAGGGGTACCAACTTAGTGATGATAAAATTACTACCAGTGATGTAACTTCAAATCCACTTTTTAGTTTGTACTTGAATCTATAGGAGCACAATGGAAATAATCATAGCCTTATTATACCTAGAAAAGTTAAAGCAATCATAAGAATTATAGAATACAACTAAATTCCTTTATTTCCATATCAAAAATAGAATTTCCAATCCAAAATCATGCCATAATTAGGTGAATTGAGGGGGGATTTATAGGTTATCACCTAGAAGAGTGTATCTAAACCCAGGTACTTTGGACCTTGGGCCAGAACTAGAAATGTTGCATGAGAGTTTTCAAGTGTCTATAAAAAGGGCATCAGAGATGCAAGATACCTAAATGAATTAGTCTCCTACTAATTAGAATCCCTCGATGGAGTAAACACAAGGAAAACTTGGCTAGCTTAAGCTCAACACATGCCTTCCACACTATCTGAATTCATCTCTCTCAAACAAAGAAGGGAGAATAAATTCTCCATCAACCATTAAGCTTATCGACAATAAGAAAATGTGTCAAAATCCATTAAAATCCTTTTTTAAAAATGTAGTTATGGAAAGGGATATGAACATACCATTTCTACTCTTTCCATCAAGGGCTTGGAGAATGGAGTATGATATTGTGAAGTAATTTTGCTGGAACAACTTCCATAATATCTTCATAAGATTCTATATGAATAGATGACAAATTATACTTAAATTTGAATTCATTCCAATGGAGCCAAAAGTGAGTGACATTGAAAAATAAATATTGCATTCTATAAATTACTTTGTAGAAGAATTTGATGGAAGGTTTCAAAAGGCACATCTGCAACATGAATTGTATGAAATTTAGTGATAAGGGACCATCATAGGGAGTATTGATTTATAGAGAGACTATCCCAAAACCCAGATCTATTCCATTGCAACCAATGTTTTAATTTTTCCCAAGATTTCTAGATACTTTTTTTTAATCACAAATGACCCCACAACATTTATAACCAAAAAAGTGTGAGGAGGTTAGTAAAGCCAACACATTTTCCATTCTTCCCACCCATAAGATGATCCTTGAGAAATACAATTATGAATAAGAACCTTCTAAGATTCATTTTATTAAATAAACCAAATAATCTATTTGACATAGAGAGTAGAGGCTTGGTGAGATACATCAATCAAGACCATACTACCATCCTCTTGAGGAAGGCAAAAATAGACCCACGCCACCTTATGACAATTTTTTCCAGTAAAAGATGTATCCAAAATGAAGTCTCTCAGAATTTTTTAAGCTTACAGATTAACTACTTGGAAGGCACCAACATGATGAATAATACACATGGGTGGATGCAAGCACTTTAGAATAAATTTGGATTTTACTAGCTAGAGATAAGGGTTTGGTGATTTAATAAAATAACTTATTTTACACCCTATTTCGAACATATTTCCAAAGTGTTGGGGGGAGGCCTAGAATGTAAAATGTGTGCCAAAAAACTTAAATATTTCATCATGTTGGAGTAACTTACACTTAAAGCAATCCATCTAAAGAGGTAGGGTAGGAAATATTGTTTGTAACATTGGGTTTGTGGCATTGGATGGAAGAACTAGATCAAAAATAAAAATATCAAGGGATGGATGACATTGGTAATATTATCCTCATATTCAGTTAGAGTGAGGAAGGAATCATCCAAAAAAATTCCATTAAAAAGTTTCAACGGTTTTTTAGTTGGAAAATAAACTCCACAAAGGAGGCCTTGAGATTACACATTATCAAAAAGATAATTGAATCCTTCCTCAGTAACAACATAAGGAGATAGATCTATTGACCAAATTTGTATCATGTAAATTAAAAGACAAAACTGCTCTAAGCTAACTCCATTAATGGAGAGAAAGGTTAAGGCATGGACAAAGAGCATACAAACCAATTATAATAAGGTAGGGTAAAAAATGAGAGCTTTTAGCATACCTAGATTAAATGACCATTGGATAAGGTCATAAGATTTTTCAAAGTCAATTTTTTAAACGTGACCTTTTTATTAAAATGATGAGCCCATTCCATGCCTTCTCAAACTACAATAACACTATTCAGGACATATCTACCTTAAATGAACCATGTTTTCTTGGGTTGAATAATTAAAGGTAGGAGGTGGCATACCTATAGAGCTAGCTCTTAAGCAATAATATTGTAGGATATATTAAGTAGGGTAATAATAATTCAATTTTAAATAAATTTAGGGTCACCATCTTTTAAGATGAAATTTATATGTCCTCTATTGCTACTTGGACCCAAGGATTGTTTATGGAAACCTTCAATAAATACATGATAGAGATTACATCCAATAGTAACATAGATTTATTTTTGAAAAATTCACATGGAAAGCCATCACACCCTAGAGCTTTATCATTAGAAATATTAATTACTACCTCACATAAATATTTCACATGGAGATGTCTATCATAGGATATCCTTTGGTTAGGAGAGACTTTTAGTCGGCACAACCAAGAGGTAGTGATCAAGGGCTTGTTGATGCTCTAAGGAAGGCTCACAATATCAAAAATCCTACTGGTAATTTCTAGAGAAGTATTTGACAACATCAAGCATCTCAATAAGGTGGAGACCATCATCTTAGATGGCATTAATTTTGTTTCAGGCAGTTTTGGTTTTAAGCATTTGAAAAAAAAATTGGCAACTCTAACCCCTACCCTGAGCCAATGCACATAGATGCTAATTTTGGATCCATGATCATTATATATGTATGTATGTAATTTATATTATTTACTTTAATTCAGTCATCGACACTTACATAAGATCATTCAAGGGGTTTTGTTCAAGAGAAACAACCACATAACTCATCCCTTAAGAGGTAGATGGCATAATAAGAACATCAATATATTTTTCCCAATTGGAAGCCATATATTAGAACAACTCTAGGTGTCTGATTGAGAGCATTGACCCAACATTGAATCCAACCTAGATGCTAAGTAGGTTGGGGGACCATGTTCCAAACCTACTTAATGTGGGCCATGGTGGGACCATGGTCCAACAAGGACATATTTATTAAAAACTATGATTTTTGTATTTTTGAAATACCAAATAAATTAGAATATGATACATAAATAGTCAAAAAGGACAAAATATAGCAAGGCTTGGATCATAAAAAAAGCATTGTTGAAATAAATGTATGATTGATTATAAAACATGGACTAATCAATTCATTTTAGCATGTAATTAGAATATATTGTAAGGTTGGTCTAAATGTGCCAAACTTTAGATGTGGGATGATAATTGATGTTGGGGTCATATCAAACAAATTTATTTCACACAAAAATCCATGCCTCTTTTGATGGTGATCTATCCCATTAGTAGGAGGCCAATTTTGTTAGTAGGTCTTTCCATAATTCAAAATCACTATAGATATCCCAATCGGTGTCAAGGAGTAAATTGGTGATCCGCTACCACAAAGCCATATTTTGATGTGCATCATTTGAGGCATAAAAATTAATGATGATAAAAGAAGGGTTATAAATATTGAAAAGGGCCCAAATGACACAATGTGAAGGCTCAAATCCAGAATCCACAAAATTTTGATACCATTTTGGAGAAATAATTTTCATGAGGCCACCATGACCAGAATCATGATTACTTGTGTTCAGTAAGATATCAGGCCATATCCATTTATTGATAATGAAAAGAGAAAAACCACCCACCTTAGACTTGATAACCTATTAATTAGTGATCTCTTTGATTATTTATTTATGAATTAATCTTTTGTTAACCTAGATTTATATATACTAATGTATGGATAGTTATATGTAGCTTATTTGCATGAACATTAACTAGTTAATTTAGTTGTACTTATATTTTGTGTACATGATGATCATGTTTATTTAGTTCATTGCAACAATATGTTATATATTTTATATTGATTCAGGTTCACTACATTTACTATTTTGAGGTGGATGCATGATAGATCCATCCCTAAGACTATGATTGAGGGAGGACATCATCATAAATGGT